>JACXGI010001367.1:76623-95201 GCA_016801175.1 Esox masquinongy
GCCCCCCCCCCCCCCCTTAGTTTCCAGCCCCAGATGAATTCCCATATTTTCACCAAGCTCTTCCTGAAGGTTATTAACCACCGGAGAACTCCGGCATGCATCAAAACTCACGCAAGCTAATGCTTGCCTACGAATGAGGACGACGCAAGGAAGAGCCAAGACAAAACTCTTTCAAAACACATTTACACACCGAGGTCTTCACTTTTTTAAAAATATTTTTGCATTTAGAAAAGCAAAAGATACATTGTGGAGGTTTGGTGAAACTAGCATTGACAGCCAACTACCATTGTCTGCTGTAGTTTAACTATAACTTTAAACACTAATTTCTTGCCATGTTACTGTTTGCTCTGTACTTGCCTTAAGCACAGTGAACAATGTACACTTGTGTGATCACAGGCATTAGTTGGTATTTGTCTTTAATTTATTATTTACAAATAGGTAATTCATGGTTAACCAGCAATTAAATTTTAATTTATAAGGAGTTTTTTTAACGGTAGCCAATGATCCTGTTGATATCTTTCTTAGCCCAGGCCTATGGTGTCAGGTCGATTCCAAATGTTGCTAGGACACAGCATGGCTTGAGAGAGCAAGATTATACATCGACGAGAGAGAAGAGATCATGATTTATGAACAGAGAAGCTACTGCGCGTATGCAGTATGACTCGACCGAACAGATTATACAAACCGAAAGAGCCGATTCCTGTTATGTGTGCAGAATAGCTAGCGCGAGACTGTTTATGCACAAGAGAGCAGAGAATTTGTTTCACTAGCAGTTAATCGTTTTAACGGAAGAAATCCAGTGCGGGACGGACATGACATTGAGCGCGCACCGCGGATGTAACTTGTTTTGCGTTACTATTTAACTGCGGACCAACGACAATGAATTGAGTCGTATTGCCAGAACATCAGTACAACGGGTACAAAGGGGATTCATGTGCACATTTTCATATCATATATGTGTAATTAAACAGGGCATACAATATGTAGCCAGCCATGTCTTCCTAAAGGTGTGTCAACATTAGTATGCAGAATTTATACATTAATAACATTAAAAAAACATGAATATGCAGATTTCTAGGAAATAAATGACGCAATAGATTTTTTGTTTAAAATGTTTTATTTCTTTATCTCAGTTATGGGTTAAATGGAAATTAAACGACCTACAGTGTGAATCGGGGACAAAAACAGAAGGTGTGTCTTTTCCAAGGAAAACTGTTTAAAACAGTGAGTAGATTAGATTGCTCAGAAAGGCTTCCACTGGAGAAAGTTTAAGTGCAGCCAGGGATTGTTAAATTCATGTTATCTGTCCAGTCCACGGTAGGCCTTTCCTGCATGTAAAGTCTTCTCCAAATGGCTGCTGATGTCTGTTTCCTTATTAACCTCTTCCTACTGACCTGAGGAGCAGAGACAACAGCCTGCTTGCAGAGCTGGTTAACGACTGGTTTGACCTATTGTGGCTCTGTACATTCTTTATGGTGGGTATTGTTCGTCAAGGGATTTGGCAAGTGGAAGCCCCAGAGACTTCTGGATTTTTCAGATTGTGTTGATGGAAGTATTTTTCTGTTCTCTGAAGGCGGGAGAGCCCTTGGACTAAGGGGTGAGGTTGGATACTTCCACCCTGCTTGTCTTGGCAGGCTCCATCCTGCTCCCTGCCCGTCGAACATGAAATGCCCGTTGAACATAAAACGCCCGTTGAAAATGCATGCGGTCGCCACTTTGTTCCCCCCAGCTGACGCCCACTAGATAACGCAGATCAATATCCCATGGCCCCCGTTAGGATACCCTCCTCACAGGCGGTGTCTCCACCGACGCCAACGGGAACCTGCATTCTCAGCTACCCACCCTCTCGCAAAGGCATTTCAGTGCTAACTGCAATCTGCCAATATGAAAATGTCAGAACGGCAGAGCCAACGCTGATTGAGTGGAGGTTATGGTCCTGGAAATGAAAGGGAATCAGAACCAGCTGAAGAAAAGCTCATGTACTGACGCTCTGTTTCACTTACAGTCATCCGTGATCAACGCAACAATGCCTACTTACACTGAGACCCCCGGCGTGACTGACTACGCTAAGGGTTGTTAGCTTTCCTTCTACGGCCATGTGCAAGTAGAAACATGACGTGCACAAAGCACAAGGCCTTGATAAAGTCAGATGCTTCAGTGCAACAAATCATGGAGTCAGTGGATAGGTGCACCAAGTGGTTTCATGCCACACCGTCATGCCACACCACATCCGGACCGATCGCCAAGGGACTGTACACTGCTTACGCAAACTAACCATTCTCTTGATGTACAGTACAGCAGCATGTTGGTGAATAAAGCAACGCCCGTACATTGAAAAATGAAACTGAGTTCCTCTAGTGGCATGCAATCTAGACCTGAAAGTACTGTACATGGAACGATGTAACATGGAACTGGCATGTTAAACCTGTGAAAATTGTACAAACAAAGATATGTGGACATGTTAAACCTAGTGATGGATTTGCCTAAACCTAGCATGGTACTGAAAATAATACATTGAATACAATTCCTGTGTGCTTACCTGTCTCCTTTGATTTGTTCAATATGGACATAAAGACTCATGGGATATTGTTAGACCTAGGTAAAACACTGGCTTCGCATGGACAATTTAGTTTGTGCGCGAGGCATTGCATTTCTTCTCTCTAGTAATTTTTCTGTTTGGTAGTCAAATTCTCTGTTCTGATTGCGTGTATAATCTTGCTCACACGAGCCGTACTGGGCACCATGCAACACTGGGCATTGATCTCACCCCGTACTGGGCGCCATGCAACGCTGGGCATCGATCTCACCCCATGCTGGCCATCTTTGACTCTCCTCTCCCCTCCCTTCTCCCTCCTTTCCCCTTTATTTCCATGGTTCCCGTTGTCCTCCTCTCCATGGTTCTCCAACTCTCTGTATTAAAGCTTAATATGATTTCACGC
The DNA here is from genome assembly GCA_016801175.1 of Esox masquinongy. Taxonomy (NCBI): domain Eukaryota; kingdom Metazoa; phylum Chordata; class Actinopteri; order Esociformes; family Esocidae; genus Esox; species Esox masquinongy. The sequence goes on from JACXGI010001367.1 coordinate 79,563, forward strand.
TCAACCAGATAAATACATATGCCTTTTTTGTTAGCAGCCCTGTCTCCGCAGATCTGACAGCATAATCTGATGACCACTTCCAAAAAGGGCTAAAGATGCTGTTGTATTGGAACTAGAACGTAATTTGTGGAGTGGTTATTTTTTATAGGGATCTGAGGTCAAATGTGAATATTGTTGCAGAGGCTCTGTGGGTAAGTGGGTGGTGCATTCAGCACCATGGTTGGGGGTTACATTCCTGTGTACATAAGTACGTTAGTATTTGGACAGTGACACAGGTTTTGCTTTGGGTCTGTACTACAGCACTTTGAATTTGAAGTGATAGTGGCGCTGGCTTTCAAGTACAGCCTGTCAGCAGGTATTTTCATCTGTATCGGTTGAACCATTCAGAAACAACAGCCGGTTTTGTACATAGTTTAAGGGGACTTAAAGTATTTAGACAATTGGCTTCACAGCGGGCTCTTATTAGGCAGGTGTATTTGTTTGCATGATTAGAGCGGTCATTGTCAAGTCTTCATTCAAGAATTTGCCTTTAGAGTTGATCACTTATATCTGACAACACTAGGACCAAAGAAGTGTCAATGGCAGTCAAGATGGCCTTTATGATGCAGATGATTCCCAATAAATTGATCAGTGGCATAGCCAAAATATTACAGTAGGCATGCCAATATCAGCTGTTTGGTACATTAAGAAGGAAGAGAGTACTGGTTAGCTCAGCAATTACAAATGACCTTGTAAACTGTACCAAGAAAGACCTCTCCACTGGATGACTAAAGACGGCTCACCCTAAAGAAGAATAAAACAACAAAGAACTCTATAGATGATCAGCAAAAGTCTCCAGGAGTACTGGATCAGCAAAACTTTCCAGGAATACTGGATCAGCAAAACTCTCCAGGAATACTGGACCAGGAATACTCTCAATCACAGAACACCTCCAGCCAAACTACAGCTGGAATTAAGGGGCAAAAATATGAGTTACTCTAGAAAACAAGATGGTGTTAAAAAAGCGTGCGGAGTTCTCCCAAAAGGTACTGTGGACAAATGAGACCCGTATGAATGTGGGGGGAGGCCGTACAGACCTGTCAGAGGATCACCAGGGAAGATAACCAGCGCCTGGTAATGTCTATGGGTCACAGATTTCAGGCAGTCAAGGATTTGCAACCAAATGCAAAATATTATGAAATTATTAGACTTATTGGTCATTTGTCTAAATTCTTTTGGTCCCCTATAATTGGTGGGGGTGGGCTGTAAATGGCCTGGTGTTCCTACAAAGTTAATTCTTTATGGTCGTACCAATTAAAGCTGACTAAGTCTGCACTTTAATTTTCCATTGTTTTTTTAAGTACAATGTGCTGACAACAACAAAACCTGTGTCACTGTCTAAATACTTATGGAAGTCATGTACTGTAACTACAAAGTTCGGAGTCAGGATTAGCAGAGACCACATTTAATGCTATCATACTTTACAAGCCAATTCTGGTTGTGTGTGTTTCCAACACCTCTTCTCTTAATAGAGTTGGGGTTAGCTGGTATGATTCAGGAGGCCCTCCTAACTGTCTACATAAGCAGCTGAACGCTATATAGTTTTCTCTGGGCCCAGTGATACTCTGTTGCTCTCTCTTTTCTGCTCTTGCCCTCTCTCATTTTCAGTCTCTGAGTGTCTCCATCTCTTTCTGTCTCTGTCCTACTTATTCTCAACTACTTTCTCAGTTTCCATCTCTGTCTGTCTCTATGTTCTTCTCTCTTTCTTGCTATATCTTCATGTTTGAATCTTATATGCACACACATTATATTTTACGCTGTGATCTTCTCTAATTGTTCTCCCATCTCTGTCTCTATCTCCCCTCTCTCCTGCTCTCTCGTTCTCTCTCCTGCTCTATCACTCTCTATTCAGTTACATTTATAGGGCTTTAGGGGCATGGGAAAAACAGTTTAAGTACATAATGCAAAAGAAAAAGTAAACATTACGCATGTCTGTCTTTTTTTTTTGTGTCTTCACTATATTTTGGTGATCTGTCTAGCATCTAGGTGTGGGACTGAGTGTCCTGACCCAGACCTAGAGTAGCAATGGTCTGGGATATCTTTGTACCGTGTGTTTTCCCCATGCCACATAATCCCCCCCACAGTCCACCATTGAAGGCCTGGGAATCTCTGGTTTGTTGATTTAGTGTCTGGTTTTGGTACCTTCCCCCTTCCTCCTCTGAATTGGGTCTCTGGGAAAACTGAAAGATTTACTTTGCCTGATTGTGTGTGTGGCGTAGGAACAGTTGCACTACAGTAAGTACCTAGAGCTATGCTTAAACTACATGAACCTATATTATGTCGGCCCCTGCAATCTATGCCACTTGGTACTTTCCAGAATTTTCCATTGCGTTGTAAGACGTTGCCTGGGAGACGTTGGAGAAGGGAATTGTTAACAGCTGGTTGGCCTGATGCCTTGTCCACCACAGGAAGCACACATGTACATATGCTGTCTATAAACCCAGGGTATTGTTGAAGATGGAAAAATGTTCGCAAATTATTATGAAAAGAGACTCAACAGTCGTTCTTATAACAATTGATAATTTCAGTTTAATTACATGGATCCATGGGAACAATTGTCAAAACAGAGACCGAGTACAAGTATGGAGTAGTATCATAACAATTGTTCTGATCATACATTATTGCTTTCACCTCTTTACCTCTCCTTGTCAACCCCCAAAATGCTATAAAATACATACAAAAACAAGTCTTCACACTAATAGGAAAAACAAGATAGGACCCTACACTGTCATGGCAACCATAGCTCTAGGTCAGAGTTAACAGACCTCTTGATCTGAGCCACCCCTGGTCTCTGTCCTACCCGGATGGAAGAAACAGAGGAGACACAGGCACCTTCACCTTGGAGCCATCTGTAGCTGGGTCATAGATAAGATAGGTTTGAGGCCTGGCACCTTCGGTTGTGGCCCGTAATCACCCCTAAGAACAGGGCATGCTGACCTAGGTCTTCTCCTAACCGTGGCATCCACAGTCTAAAGAAAATTCAGGCCTAGTCTAAAACAGTCCATTTATTACACTGGATTTGCAGAATAATGGATAAATAAGGATATAGTGATAAATTAATTTTCCACAGAATACTACCAGGTCTCTGGGGCTAGTACAAACTTAGATATAGCATTTTATATACTTTCTCAATAACATTCTTTATCGGTAGAATGCCGAAAAGACAAACTGCTAGCTCCATAAGGTTTGGAACAATCTGCTGTAATCTGTCAGAATGTTTTTATGTTCATTATGAAATTCCACCAAAATTCTACTTTTTTTTACCTTGGAAATGTTCTAACTGCAATTTTGTATTTGTAGCACATCACTTACTCAAGAGTTAACATTTTTTTTTTGCTTTACATATTTCTTAATTACTACCATTTGACAATAATTTAATTGTTCAGAATGACGCATGTTATTCGGTGAACTTGACAAATAAAAGACTTTGATATGAGATGTTACATGTAACGTAAGATCATCGTAGAGGATTGTGGGGAAATATTGTTATATAGCTGTTCCTCAAGCAGCAATTATTCTTGGGACCAATAGTTTTCATTAGCTAAGAAATAGGGAAGGTTTGGGCATGTCCTGCAACTGACGAGTCGCACAGTAAATTATGTTCATCAAAATGTATGTGTTAATAAGGCTTGTTCTATTAAAGTAGCCTATCCCCGACATCCCAGATGACTCTTTTGCCTAAAAAAAGGAACCGGAACGCTGTTTGCCTAAAATTAGAAGTACTGTTACGCCATTCCAGCCCGAGTTGAGCACCGCCCAAATCTACGGTCGTGCATACGATGACTGTGGTGCATTAGTCTGTCAGTCCACACATGATGAATGAGGGATTTGGACACAATGGGACACCAGGTGTTCACACCACGAGGTAGGTCTAAATGGACGCCTTGGAGATCCACCACGACTATTACCCTTACTACGTGGGTGGTGTGAATAGGACATTTTGGCCTAAAGGGTAAACCTTTTATTTTTATACCACCACGCAGAATAGTTTGTGGTGTATGTGGCGAGACAGGCTGGATGGAAGTGAAGGGTCTAGTAGGGTGAGAATTTTGCTGCTCTACTGATGGGTTGGTTGAATGGAAACTCCGGTGGAGACACTTCGGTTTGTCAGGTGTGTTGAGAAAGAGAGACTGATGGAGAAAGTGGGAGAGAAACACATTAAAAAAAGAGAGAAATTGATTTGTACATATAGAGACTGGAATTAACACAGACACACACGAAACTTCAATGTGACACAATGACTTGAGTTGGGATTCACCTCCCCCCTCTGCCTCCCCCGTTGACTTTAATTCACCTATGAACTCTGGCATGAGTATCTTTTCAACAAGTACCTCTTTTGACCAATGTGATCATCTGTGAATAATTGAAATTTCACTGCATGTCTTATTTTAACTGTGGTGTCTCAGTGCTAGGCTTATTGAATCAAAGTATCTGGAACCTGAAATGTACTCGGAAGGGAAATTGTCACAAACTAGCTCCCACTCTAGATTGCATTTCTATGGCATTTAACTGACATTTCAAACACCCCCAAGTTTATTTTTGCTGTGTCTAAGGGTAATGTATTACAGTGTCACAAGTTACTGTAATGTTCCAGTTTTTTGTCATATTATTAGAGTAACTGATCAAAGACAAGTGGTCATGAATTACATTTTGTTCCAAATTCTTTCTTGATACAGCAATTGAGCCACATACATATTTGTGATGATGGGTGTTCTGTCTCTGTTAAGTATTGAAATAGTCTGTGTCCTTCATCTGACTTCTCACCAAGTTCCTGTTTATGCACGCATGCAGTAAAACTGATTTCCAGTGAACCGTGTGAAACACTGACCACTACTGATGATGATGACCTGACCTCATCCAAACAACCATGAAGGATGGATGTCTGTCATACAGGCTGTAACACAGAGAGCTGATTAAGCCTGTAGCTGGTATGTAGTTGAGGAGATGCTGCTCCCATCCATAATACAATTCCCTATTCCGAACTGAAAAACGAACATGACAGGCAACGGAGGACAAAGAAGTAGGAAAACCTTTACGAATTATACGGATGAAGTATGCACATATTTGTAGGCTTTCGTTTCGAGGCTCAGAGTTGTTGTGGACTACTGCTGAAAACGTGTTTTTTCCCATACATACGAGCACCATTTTATACAAAAAATGTTTAAAAAAAATCTCTAACGCCTCTGTTCCTCAATATAATGGGAGAGTAACTGTACATTTGTGTAAACATGTAAAAAGTCTGTTTAGCAAGATTAAAACCAGCACTGTTTTGGCTATATCCAACAATCTCCACCAAAATCGCCTCTTAAACAAAGGAGATAACTGCACAGACTCCGACGTCAAACAAAAGGAGATAACGGCGCACACTCCGACGTCAAACAAAAGGAGATAACGGCGCACACTCCGACGTCAAACAAAAGGAGATAACGGCGCACACTCTGACGTCAAACAAAAGGAGATAACGGCGCACACTCCGACGTCAAACAAAAGGAGATAACGGCGCACACTCCGACGTCAAACAAAAGGAGATAACTGGCGCACACTCCGACGTCAAACAAAAGGAGATAACGGCGCACAATCTGATGTCAAACAAAAGGAGATAACGGCGCACACTCTGACATTACAAGCCAAAAACTCAGTTTTCCTTGTCTACACCTCAACATTAGGAGTTCAGTAACCTAAAACGCAGTTCGCATGGGGACGAAAAGCCAAATCACATAACCATAACCCTAGATGTGGTGGTTTAACACACAGTTAATGACAGTCTTAGAATTGGAGTTACTTAAGGTTAAGTCGTTATGGGTTAGTCTAAGGTTTGATTAAGGTTAAGGTTTGATTAAGGTTAAGATTATGGTTTGGGCATAGGGAACAGGAAGTTGTAGTTTACCCACAAGGATGGAAAAACAAAGGCAAGTTTGTCTGTATGTGTTATGGATGTAATGCATAATTGCAGTGTGGTAGCACGGTAAATAAAATATATTTGTTAGTGTAACAAAAACACTGAAAAGACTGTAGAAGTTTAGGTTTCACTGTGGTGAAGTCACTAACACATTTGAGATGTCATGGTGATTCCCGCGTTGGGAACATTAACATGTCTGGACATCAGTGGACATTCTCCACTCGACGCAAATATCCTCTCCTCATAACACACTCTGTTGTTAGACCATAAGTACCCTTTGGAGTTCAATAGACACGGTTGCCATTGGTTTCCACACCAGCCATCGCGGACGTAAGCAGCAAATCTGTGTTTCTGTCCTCTGCCTTCCTAACAGGAAAATTATGGGTTTGAGAAGACAGAGAAGAACATCAATAATCTCTTCCCGCTAAGGATAATGAGGATGGGAGATGGCTACAAAGCCTGCAATTACAGTGTGATTGACCTCGATACATAAAGAGGATATTGCTCTTTGCCGGATTCGCCTCCCCTGGATGCAGTGACAGAGAAAGTTAGAGAGCAAATTATATGATGGAAGTGAAACAGAGGAGACGGCCAGCTAGAGCAAAGGAAAGGTAAATAAAAGTGAAAGAGAAAAAGAGAGGGAACATAAGTTAAACAGGTACAGGAAAAGAAAGTTAGCGACCGCCTTCTCCAGGGTTGACAGCTTGGTCATTAAAGCGTACTACTTCTCAGTACCAGCTCTTATTAGGTATCCCCAGGCAGCTCAATTAAGTCACTCGTAAATCCCTCTAACAGTAAATTAGAAGGCAGAATCAACACAACTAATAGGAGGTTTGAGGACAGAGACTGGCACAATGCATCAGACAGATAGAGACAGTGTTGTGTGAGAATCCCATCTGCCCACGTTCCAAGCCATTCCAGCATGCACCCGTCAGCAGCTGGCGTCTGCTGCCATGTTTCTTTTCCCTGACAGTTTGACAGTATTTAGAGATCTAGTGTGCCTCTGCTGACAACGTGTGAGCGTCGAAACAGCCCTGTGTTAGCAGCAGAGAGGAGCATTAGAAAGGAGACCACAAGGGAGAACTATGAAGCGGTTCGCTGACTAACTCTGGACTCACACTTGACAAGTTAATCAGTGATTTCGTTGTTGCCGTTTCCCCTTTTTGGGTGTATCTTTCAAGCAACGTGCATGATGGCAGTTGTGTTTGAAGTCAATGTCAAAGCTTGCTGTGAAGCATTGTCGTTTTAGTCAAGATATATATAGTATTTGGCATTGAAGTGGAAATCCAAAAGTGTCACCTCAGTTTTGTCCCTCTTTTCATATGAGATGACAGGAATATCATTTTCAGCCAGTGGGAAAACGTCTTGGCTGCTAGTACAATGCCTTTACAATATAATGCATTGTATGTTATTTTAGCCTTTTAATAAAAAAATTTCTGCACAAAAACATTTATTTAGGCTAGCAGAGCCAGCATGCTTGGCACACACACACAAAATGCACGTTAAGAGCATGAGCGCATTGATAAATGAGTGCATTGTAACACTAATTGAAGTGTGTAAGCATCTAATTGGTCATCTGAATATTGGACCATAGCCACAGCTTTAGTTAGTAGCAACATAAACTTGCCTGAAATGGCTACATCATTTAGAAAAAAAATAAGCTGGGTGAAATGAGAGCAGAAATGGCGTCAGTAGTCAAAGTATCTGGAGGGCTGATCCAGCCAGGGGTTAGAGGGTGCTGCCCTCACTCTGACTCAGACACGCTATTCTGGGCTCCTGGTTCCTCTGTTCCCTGCTCTGATAATGGACACCCTCTGTGTGTTGCTTTTCTATTGTGGGGCATCTCATTCACCCTTTTTATGTACATATCAGTAACTTATCAGACACCCTTATCCAGATAGACTTACAGTGGTGAGTGTGAACACTTTTGTTTGGTTTTATTTGACAGTGGAGTATACATGAGAGATGTTACACCAACCAACAGATACGCTCACCTCTAGGATATAAACACAAGTCTAAGACTTGTTTCCATTGTGGTCCTCGGTAAGGGCACCAGGGCCTAATGACCCCATTTACAGCCTGTTAGGCGGGGTCATTCTGTTTAGAGGTATAATGACACAAACCGTGTTTGCTGAGCCAATCTGTATTTTCTGCAAAATGTTCCCGTTTGTCTCCAGAACTGCAAAATGCAGTGTGTGCCAACTCTTTCAACGGAGCAACACCCACTGTATCCCCTTCCATGTACATGTCTTAGTCTGATATTGGATTTGTATCATTTAATGCAAGATTGATGCTGTAAATCATTCAGAAAGCTATTCAGCTGCACCAACTTGCTGTGTTGAAGGCAAACGTGCTGACCAAGGAAAGGATATTTTCCGGGAAGGTGGGGAGGGACTTTGGGTATGGGGGCAAGGTGAAAAAAACATCTGTGTTACAAGACCATCGGGGGGGGGTCATCCAATTCTATGGTTTAGGGGAAACTGTCCACCTTTGAAGATATGCTAGGTTTCTATGGCACTTAGGTTGAAGCCTTACACATGTAACCAGGCCACATCCAGGGAACAGTTGCCCTATTCTTCACCAGTTGATGGGTTACACAACACTGAAACGTTCCACTCTCACCACACACACAAACTAGGCTTATAGGTCCTGCTCAAGGGCTGCACTTGTCCCTGTGACCTTTGACCCCCATTTACCTCCTGTGAACTCCCACATGTTTTCTAAAAGCCCCTGCGCTATGTTTCAGTGGTTTCAAACACTCCCATGTGACAGCTGGTGTAGGGAGGCGGTTTCTGTTACAAACAGAGCAAGGGAGAGATAAGTAACTGACTAATTACCAACTACTGTACGTGGTTGATAGGTCAAATATAAAAGAAGATCATTCTGTAAGGCTTGGATGTAAATGAAATATTGAATCAAAAGATGAACCGATATTATAACACACAGTTGTGAGGAACAGTCAAATTAATTTTCTGAAAAGCTTTGCCTGATCACCAGCTGTTACGATGAGGGCTTCAAATAACTGTTGTTGACTTGAAGTCTCGGATAATTATTTAATGCCTTTGACAGTCTACTGTATTCCTCATGAAATAGGGCACAATCTTTTAATAATCATCTTCCCTTCTGTCTATTAATTTCTGCCTTAATGTTGTGAATTCATAGACACATTTAAATTCTCCATTTAATAATGTAGGATTTCCCTCTATAATAGTTTTCCCTAAAATGTTATAATTTTCCCTAAAAACGATATACACACTCCCATCCGGCTCACCTTTGTCAGGGTTTTAGCACTGATATCCAGTCTGCTCTGTCTCAGCATTTAAAAAACCCAAATTACATTGTGTAAAAGGGGGGTGAAGAGAATCATCCATCGTTTAAAAAAGAATTGTGCAGTCTGTTGTGTAAGTGGGGGGTGTTAAGAACACAAGCAGCAAGACATTGCTAGAAAAGCCTCTGAGGCGATTGTGGGTGTCTCTCTGTACACTTGGCTGAGTTTTCCAAGGCTCTTCTCAATCCCACCCTTGGTGTGTGTGTAACAGCCTGTAGCGCTCGGCTTTCCCTCTGTCCGGCTCATCAGACATTTTGGGTTTTCCCGCCTCAGTGGCCCCCCTCCTTCTGTTTCCCTTTTCCTTGGGAGAGCATTAGATGGAGGGAGTGGAAAGGGGGAGAGGAGTGGATATGTGATGTTATCTCATTTTCCATCAGCGGCTCCAAGTTTCCATCTTGGCTTTGTTGAGCTCTTTAAGCAGTGAAGACCCATTTTTAGATCATGTTTGAGAGAAAAGCATTAAGAGGCCTTATTTGTTGAAAACAATAAGAGGCCTTATTTGTTGAAAAATAAGCCTGTATCAAAAATAATCTTTCACCCTCCGTATGTCCGGGTGGGTGAAGGACGGGTTGAAGGATGGGTTTGTGTTCAGTTGTTTGAATGAATATTTATACAAAATAACCACACCGTTTTTTTTTTTGTGACCACTCAGGAATGAGAGGCTGGTCTTAACCTAAGTCACCTCTAGGGTCACTGATAACACTCTTTGGTCATTTTGAAAGCTACACATCATCTGACGAAGAGGATACCAATGACGGAACAGAGGAAGGCCTGCCACGCAAGGTCCACTCACCTTAATGACGTTCACATTATTGAAGATGCCACATGCTCCACTAGGTCCTACTGAAACCTTTTTAAAACCCTACATGGAATTCACAAGTGCCTGAAGAAGGCCATACTACATTGCACCTATTCTGAGTAACATGTTCCCCTGTTGGGGGAGGGAGCACAATTAAATTTTAGACGTCATTGGCAAGGACACCTGTTGAGTCTGCCTAGCCTGTTGAATAGAGTCTCATAACACAGGGCATACCCTGTTGCACACAGCAGACAAAAGGCCTCACTGGCAAAAGAACTTGGTGTGACCCCTGGTACCCTGCAGCAAGGCCTGGTATGAGCCGAGGATTTTGAGCAGCCCTGTCTGGTGTGTGAGTGTGTGTGTCGGTGGCGCTGATAGCTTCGTGGCGGGGATATGATGAAAGGTCCGAGTGTGTTTCCTGCCGTTGGGGAAAAGCTATTCTGTTGTGCGAGCTTTCGTGCATGTGTTAACAGGAATGTGCTGACAGGACCCCAACCTTGCCTTCAAGACCCCTCCCCCCAGGCAGTTGCTTTTTGGGAGCTATATATATGCCTTTTACAGAGCCGGCCATGCTCACTTTACGGTGTGTGTTTTTAATATGATAACATAGCACATATCCAATGTCAAGGTTGAAAAGTGTTCATATTAAATGTTAGGGGACATTGTGTGTGTGTGTGTGTCTGTGTGTGTGTGTGTGTGTGTGTGTGTGACAGGATAGTGGGTAGCATGCAGCAGGCTGGGTGTGTGTAACTGCATCACATGTGGTTGAAGTGATGTTTGAGGGGTGTATAGAGCCAGTTTCACCTCCTACAACCATGTTGTTGGTGTATGTGAGGATTCATCCCAAATCTCACCTTATTCATTTACTGCCTGTCTTATCCAGAGTGGGTTCTAGTGAGTAGTGAGTGAACATTTCTGAATACTACTTCAGTACAACCCCCCCCCCACCACGCCCGTGGGAATAAAAACAACAATCCTGGAATGGTAATGGCCTTGCTCCTAAACTGAGCTACACAGGTCATTCCCATTGGACTCTGCCCAAAACTAGAGTGCAATATAGAGTATAGGGTACCATTTGGAATGCATCCCAGCTGTGTTGTATTTAGTTAAAACTGCTACCTGCTGTTTGATAATGAATACATACGGTCAGTGTGTTTTCCTAGTGTTGTTGTTGTCCAGGCCATATAACCCCTTTTAGACTATTCTTTACGTCTGTAAAAAATCAGTCAATGCAGTCCCCACTTCAAACAAGCACACAGTATTTGAGGTTGTGTTTAGTTGAGAACATAGTAGCAGTCATGGTCCATCAGTCCATAGTTTTTCTATCGCCTCTGGGTATTACTGTTGCATATGCATATTTTATCCTCAGAACACACAGACAGGATTTAATCAATGATTTACCAGAGATTACCTAATTAATAATTTACCTGGATTCACCTTATTAATGGTTTACCTGGATATTCCTAATCAATGATTTACCTGAATTTATCTAATCAGTGATTTACCTGGGTTTACCTCATCAATGATTTACCTAATGAATGCTCCTTTGAGGTAATGTGCTATCAGGGTAAAGTTAAATTGTTTGTGGCTTAAATAAGATGTTGGGTGGATTTGCTTAAAATGGTAGGTTTGCATTCAAGAAAATCCATCAGAGGAAGGACATTAGCTTCAGTAACACATTTTGGTGACTTCAGTAGTTTGCTCTTATTCCAATTTTTTGTGGCCAGATCAAGGGTTGGTGGATTGAGGATTAGTTAAATAGTGATTTTGAATGATTTTAAATGGTATTTCTTTGTTTTCTAAGGATACAGGAATGGGTGGAGGAGATGCAGAAGGATCTGATTACACTGACGGACATGGCCAGTGGAGTACAGGACCTCATACAGGTAGGACACACAAAGACAAACACATACAAACAGCTTGTAAACGCGCATTATTCTTGCACTTCCATGCATTTGTTGGTAATGTATGAGATACCTGCTTAGTGTCTAAAGACTGTCCAGGTTCACTCCAAACACTAATCTCTATCCACCTCTCTAACAAGCATCAATGATCTGTACAGCTAGTAATCAATCTAACTTTTTTCTACATCCCAAATGGCACCATAGCCCCTGTGTTGTCCACTGACCAGTAGTTATGACTGACCAGGACCCATGGGGACCAGCAGGGTGCCTTTTGGAACACGTACTTTGTCTTGATTGATACTGTGCAACCATTTTGCCTCCTTCCTTGCCTAGCTAAGCCCAATGTAGAGTGTGGTAAAATAGAAGCTATCAACTATAAAACTAAATCTAGACCTTAAATAATAATCTGTATGTAAAGTTGTAGATTTAAAGTGATGTAATATAAATGCTCAGCTCTTCCTTCCTTTTTCCTGTTGCAGCAGGATAAATGTACATTTCCTTTCATCAAGGCCTCTGGCTGCATGTCTGGTTTGTTTAGTACACAGGGGAGCAAGGGTATTGTATTTGCTTGTAAGCAGAAAGAGCATGTGGAGAACATCCATCAGTGTTATTACTCATGGCACGGGCTAGCAGAAACCCATAACGCAGCCCGCAGAGCTTAGCTAAGTAAATACACACATACAGACACACACTTGAGGAGACAAACACACATTTGGACACACACACACACACACACACACACACACACACACACACTGGCCACAACAGGCCAGTGATTTTAATGTAGGACTAAGAATGCCCCTCCGGCTGCTAAATAATTGGCTGTTTGGCATTTGTTGTTTTCCATTATTTTATTTCTCTTACTGAAGCATATTCTACATAGTAAATGCTGTTTTTAGCTCAGCTCTGATTGTTGTATAATGGGGCTTTATCTATACAGACATTGTATACCTTTTTTATTTTTCTGACACACAGCATCGAAGTCATGAAATGTTAGTAAAGGTCGGCCATACAGTGGATTGGATATGTTTTTAACCCCCTTAGAAATTTAGGATTTTTTTTGTCAGTTATCTCCACAAATGCTATTGTAATGGAAAAATAAATAGTAATGTTACTTCAAAAATATGCCTTAAAAAAGACAATATTTAGAGAAATATCTCAGAATATTTAGAGAACATGCCATGGAAGAAAGAGAAACGAGGCCGTTCCTGAATTTAGTTTTTCTTGCAGATAGTTCTGTGAAAAGTTGAAATATTTATATAAAATAACGTTAAAATATGTTGGGAGTAATCTCAAAATCGTAGAGACAATTAGAGGTCAATTGAGACCGGAACAGTAGCAATTTCAGAACGACCAGGTGGATTTTACTCAAACCATAACCGGTTTGAACTAAATCCTTTTAGAGAATGAGGTGACGCGTTCAGCATAGCACCGGACTGATTCTGTTCACACAGCAGATTGGGACATGGGTGTGTATATGATCTGCTTGTGTCTGGAAAGTGTCAGTATGAGGGGGGACAGTTTCTGGAATGGTGATGGACCTCTACCTACATGGAATAGGAATCACTTTCTTCTGTATTGACATAACAATTACAATCAAAGCCTACTCGTCGGTGAAATGTACAGATTATAAGAAAGTACATTATTTCAGTAAGTTGCAGTGAGGACTAATTTGATTGACAGCATGGCCTGTTGTTTTTAAATATTTAAATGGTAAATGGAATTGTATGTACAGGTCCGGAAATATTTGGACACAGACACAATTTTCATTATTTTGGCTCTGTTCGCCACCCCAATTTATTTGAAATGAATGAGATGCAATTGAAGTGCAGACTTTCAGCTTTATTTCAGCTTTAATTCACCAGCTTAATTGATGAAGAAATAATGAAGGAATAGTCCACACCTGTCCATGAAACAGTGAAACAGCTTTTGAGTCAATTGTCCAATTACTTTTGGTCCCTTGAAAAATAGGGGGCTACATATTCAAGGGCTGTAATTCCTAAACCCTTCCTCCAATTTGGATGTGAATACCCTCAAATTAAAGCTGAGAGACTGCACATTAAGCCCATATTCATTATTTACCTGTAACTTGAATATATTTTGCTAAACAGCCAAAATAGCATAACTTGTGTCAGTGTCCAATTATTTTCGGACATGACTGTATATACCATGGTCTTATTGGTAAGAATATAGTTTTATTTTCACTTTTAAATTAATTTTCACTTTGACATCAAATAATATTTTGAGTAGATAATCAAAATGAAATGTAGTTTAATCCCAAATTTGAATTAAAAAATACATAAAATGTCCAAAGAGGGTGAGAACTTATTCAACCCCCACTGTAGGTATTGCAGAATTTTTTACATCAGACAATGACACCATGGACAATGATACTTAGTCCTAAATCTGAAACACATTTTGATTTTGTGAATTACGATAGAATACATCCAAGTCCTCCCTCTCCAATTTTAGAACAGTAAGAATGGCGTTGCCGTTTGAATCAATGTTTTTCTCTTCTGATTTGTCCACTGTTACCTCTGACCCTTGTTTTTCTCTCCTGATTGGTCTAGATCTTCCAGAATTACAGGAACTACTACCGTGTGGAGTACAACAATGCCAGTGGCCTGGTAGCTAAAGCAGCAAAAAACATAGAGAAGCTCCTAAACAAACGCTCTGAGGCTCTCAAGGTGAACACCGGCATCAGTACACACACTAACACACATACAACACAAAACAATGACCAACACCTGAAGTGAATCAAAGTCCCCGGGCTGTTTGAGTATTGATCAGTCAGGATCAGTCCGTCTTGGGCCAGAATCTAATTAAGTCATTGTGTTGCCGTGGAACTGGGTGTTAATTACCCTGTCAAAGTATCAACCATTTGTTTAACTGTCATCACAATAATTACTGTCAGGTTTGAACAAGAGACGTTTTCTTTGATTCTTACCGTTTCAAATGTTACAATGTTCACACACACACACACACACACACACACACACTAAAGGATGAACATATATTCAACCTCACTGTAGACAAGGATATACAGTGGATATGAAAAGTCTACACACCCCTGTTAAAATGCCAGGTTTTTGTGATGTAAAAGAATGAGACAAAGATAAATCATGTCAGAACTTTTTCCACTTTTAATGTGACCTATAATGTGAGCAATTCAATTGAAAAACAAACTGAAATCTTCGAGGGGGAAAAATGAAAAATAAAAACCTTACAATAACCTGGTTGCGTAAGTGTGCAGACCCTCTTATAACTGGGGATGTGGCTGTGTTCAGAATTAACCAATCACATTCAAACTCGTGTTAAATAGAAGTCATTACACACCTGCCATCATTTAAAGTGACTCTGATTAATCACAAATAAAGTTCAGCTGTTCTAGTAGGATTTTCCTGACATTTTCTTAGTTGCATCTCAGAGCAAAAGCCATGGTCCGCAGAGAGCTTCTAAAGCATCAGAGGCATCTCATTGTTGAAAGATATCAGTCAGGAGAAGGGTACAAAAGAATTTCCAAAGCATTAGATATACCATGGAACACAGTGAAGACAGTCATCATCAAGTGGAGAAAATATGGCACAACAGAGACATTACCAAGAACTGGACGTCCCTCCAAAATTGATGAAAAGACGAGAAGAAAACTGGTCAGGGAGGCTTCCAAGAG
>JACXGI010001368.1:0-55664 GCA_016801175.1 Esox masquinongy
CTAGATGTAGCACACCATTACCCATCGTTTGACAGGTTTGTATTACTCTACACACTCTCCTGAGCAGTTCCTACATTGCTTTCTCTGTGGAATATTCAATAGTTTATGAGCAGTGAGGCAATATTTATTCCATATTCAGTCATTGGCATTTCCTGAATTTTGCCCCTGGAACGTGTTTTAATACCCACTTTTTATTGAACTTACTCTTTAATATGGTCAAACATGAATTGTTTTCTATGTTTCGAGAGGAAAATTTTCTTTAACAATTAATAAACTCTATTTATGTCAGTTTTCAAGTAATATTTTGGTCACTTTTATTTTGAAAAAAATCCTTATTTTCGTGACCCGGAAGTGATTTTTTAATGTTGCTCACAAGACGCTGATATGTTGGTGTTCGATTCGTGCTGTGCTGCTGAAATAGGACAGAAACGCGGTAGCTGTAACATAAGACGCTAATGTGAACCACGTGTGTACAGTAAGTTGTTTCTTAGAAAAACATTTAGGTATGAATGTCACATGTAGACAACGTTTCCTTTAATTAAACAATAGGCTGACAAATAGCTGAACCCAAATGGCGCATTTATACCGATGTTCTGGTTGTGTAATTAGCGTTAGCACCGTTGTTGATACTAGAATAGCTTAATTTTCCAGTGAAATGAATGGTCAGTTAGAGTCTTAACTTAACTTGACTGATGTCAATATGCCCAATACTGTATGTGGCTAACGGTACAATTATGTTTCAGGAACAATTTGGTCATCATGGCAAAAACGAAATCATATGAATCGGAACACAAAAGCAGTGGTTCTAAAAGGAAGCTGAATTCAAGTATGAGAGAAGTCTGTATGGATGAAAACATGGAAACCAAAGTGAAAAAGAAAAGAAAAAAGAATGAAACTGAGGCAAGTATGGTAACAGTAGTTTGAGGATTCTATAATATTGTGAAGATCTTTTGTAAGCATAGCTCATGAGATATTAAATTAGAAGTGTATTTCACTAGGAAGCAACTGTACCAGCTCCCGCTGTTCAGAACACTGAGGGTATGATGTCAAAGAAACACCAACCGCAAGCAGAGAGTTTAAAGAAGGAAAAGAAAAAGACAAAAAACAAGAAGTCTAAGGTAAAAGCAACACTACTGGATGGGGGCACCCACACAAAAACACACTTTTTTTTATTTCAGGATGTCGATATTTCCAAAACGTAAACTTAGTCTTGAATCCTAACTAATAGTTATATCACTATTACCAATTGTAACGTTTAGCCTACACATTGAAACCAGTGAAATTAATTTTCCTTGTTTCAATTTTGTTTATGGGGTTTTTAGGCTCCCACCTGTTAAAACCTGTACACACACCTGCAATGGGCTGTATGTTTCATTAAGGAGGTTTGTTCTCGGTGTAAGCTGTCAGCCATCGTTGCTTGTTACATTGGGTCATGTATTCACTCCAGTATGCACACTGATATAATTATTAATTATATCACACATTTGACTAAATAGCTAAATCTGTAAGATTTTTTACTGTATTTTAAGCTGTCTTTAAGGTGGATTCCTTAATTGAAAGTAGTCACCCAATCTGTGCTTTGGTCAAAAGCTTCGGCATGGGCTTAGAAAATATGTGACTACTGAAATTCAAATAAAAAGTTATGTATGTCAGGACTGAGCAACCATCATATCAAAATGCTAATAATATACCAACATGGCATGAAATTGACAACCATATACTAAGCTCATGAGGCCTTACAAAGGTTTATTCTTCATAAATCAGTTTATGTATCCTTAATTTATTAGTCCAAAGTTATCTTGTAATTTAGCATCCAAGTTATCGATTGGAAACACTACAAATACTGTTTTCAGGCAGTTCTCTGACACAGCTGTCTGGCTGTTTTGTGAAGGCAACAACAGTTTTGGAGAATTGCATAATTGTACTTTAAAAGGGCAAGAGTTTGCAGGGGTCAGGCCAGAGAAGTTGCTCTAGGAGGAGCTGTCCAATTTTGCCCATCTGATGTTCTCTTTGATGAAGCTCCTCAGCTTGTCCTGGAAGGTCTCCCCCAGGAAGCTGTAGACCAGTGGGTTGAGGCAGCTGTTGGAGAAGGCAGCCAGGTTAATCACGTGGCCAGTCAGAGGGTAGTCGTGCCACAGCGTTCCCTCCACGTCTCCTCGCAACAGGTGCACACTGACAAACACATTCTGTGGCAACCAGCAAGTGAAAAACACTAGGACTGCTGCAGAAATCATCCTCAGAGCCTTCCTGTTCTGTGGCCTTCGCTGCAGTCCACGGTGCTCTCTTTGAGCTCTCACCAGCGCCAGGGCGATCCTCCAGTAGCAAAGGCCCAGCACGCAGAAGGGCAGCAGGAAGCCCAGCGTCACCTCCAGCCACTGGATCTGGGAGACGTTGGCGAAGCAGAAGTGGAGCTCCCCAGCGTGCTGAGCCTGGGCCACGGTGAAGGGAAGCAGTGTGAGCAGGGCGGACGTTGCCCAGATCAGGCTGCAGGTCAGGCGTGCCCGCGGCCTGCTCAGGCCCCGATTCATGGAGCCTGCCAGTGCCATATACCGGTCAATGCTCATCCAGGTCAGGAAGAAGATGCTGCTGTACATGTTGACCTGCAGGAACAGGGCCATAAAGGTGCACAGGGCTGCCATTTCGTAGTACTGCTCGCTGAGGTTGAACACCTCGATCAGGGAGTCCACCACCAGGACCAGGTCAGCAACTGCCAGGTTGACAAAATAAAAGTCGGGGGAGGTCATGCGTTCCTTGTGGCTCAGGTTGACAGCGAGGATAAGGATGTTCCCAAGGAATCCCACTGGGAAGAGGAAGACAGTGTAGAGGCAGGAGAGGAAGACGCTGATGGCGTAGTGCTTGGGGGGTTCGTGATCCTCCCCCGCCAGCTCAGAGAAGAGGGGAGGGGAGCCATTCAAATGCTCTGTGACGTTGCTGTAATTCGCAGACAGACAGTTCATGCACACGTCTGCCTCCATGTCACTGCTTGGTCCAGTTGTCCTTATCAGAAGTTGGACTTTATTTTTTTCAGGCAGTGGTTTGAATTCTAGCACTAATGCTGCTGGTCTCTTTGTTTCTCACTCGTATGTTGACGTTTGATGGCTTATCCAGTGTGCTAGGAAAGGGATAAATACAGAAATAGTGTATTTTTGTAAATTTAAAGCAGATTTTGTGAAAATGTTTCATTTCATAGTATTTTTGTTTTAGCAACAAAGATTACCCAATTTTTGTCCCTTCATTTTTTGGGGGAATTTGTGTCCAATTCAGGATTGTAGCAACTCCTTGGCAGGTTCGGGACAGTCCAAGATTGGAACGTGTCCACCGATGCACATCTCACCATTCTGTTTCTTATCACACTGCTTGCTCAACCAGGAAGTATTTTCTGGTACTTACACCCATGGAGGAGAGCGCATTCTCCAACAACCACAATTGAGCATGCAGGCCCTACCTACCACATGGAGTTGCTAGAGCATGAGAAGACGTGGTAGCCCTGTCCAACAGCCTACCCATCCAACCCGGGCAGTGCTGAGCCAATTAGCACCACCCACTGTGGGACCCCTGGGCAGTGTTGGTTTGCAGCCAACTGGATTTGAACTCCTGGCCAAAACATTTTTAAAAAGTATAATAATGGCGGACAAATCGGCTTGACCGGTTATCGACTCTGGGGTGTTAAGACACACGTAGCCAATACATCTTTTTTTGTTAGACAAAAGGGTATACATTTACAGAGTTTATTCTGTAGATCAGTTGGAAAAAATGTAACTGAATCCTTTTTTTAGAGGTGGCAAAGTGTTAAGACCGCAATGATGTCTATACTTTTGATATTTCTGGCTCAATATCTAAAACATAAGAGATTCAATTTCTTCTATTCTGAAGACAACTTGAGAAGTCATACATTAAGAAATGTAGGGACTCACTGTCATATCAGTCTGTAAGTATGCCTACAAGTCCTTTGGAGAGCAAAGAAATCAAACTTACATTGGTGTGCTGGACATCCTCTGTCTCCACCTTTAGCAGATTTTATGTCGCTCATGTCCTGGTCTTTCTTGTTTTGTGGTAAGAAAAAAAAGCCTGGGACTGTAGTACCAATTCATAATAATTTTCTTCTTCACAATGAGTCTGTGTGCTCTCAGTAGTGACTCATTCCCATGGCCGTTTGATAACACCTGCTCCTCAGGGTAAGATAGTGTATGCTAATACAACATACTATTCGCAAAGCTTTTCTGTTCCTGCTAGCATAATAATCATCAATGCGGAACCTTCAGATATGTAAATATGGGAGGTACAGGTCCGTTATGGGAACCACTTCATATTTACACAAAACAAGATGGACAGTTGAACTAGTATGATGTGTGTGGACCATTTGGGCATTAAGGCTCTTACATTTGCATGCAAAATCAAAAGTTTGATGGGTCACTGAATTGACTAACAAACAATAATCAATCTTTCAGTGTTGCCTACGTTACCCCTTAGGTGGAGTGTATACCTAGAGAATAAAACCCACTACAAAATCTACAGAATACTTCCCAGATTGTTTACATTGTATACTACGTAAATAAAATATGGTGAATCCTCATATGATGCGTCATCTACAGCCTTTATAGATGTTAAAAATACAACAATGCTAAAACAGGATACTGACAATGAAAGAGAAACTGAGTGTAATTCACATAAAACCTTGATGACAGTTGGCTTTACAGAGAAAGTTTCAAGCATTTTGCACAAAATGCTTTCTTTAAAAAAAAGAAATTGAGATTATTTTTTTTGTCATCCCCCCATCTTTGCAGCCCTGCAGACTATGGGTATAAAACCCAAAACACTTTGATTTGGTCTGTATTGCTTCCATACAGTCTTGCATTCATAACTAACACTAGGTGGAACAGTGAGTGGATAAATAAGCTCTGTTTTTTTACTCTTGAAGTCAGGAAACAAATGTACTGAAATGCATTATTCAAGGCTTTTTCAGAACTCAGCAGTTTCCTACATTCACTTAAAAAAAATACCTCCCGAAAGTAGACCTTAAGCATAATAAATCATGGTTTCACTTGGAAGTTACAAACATTGTTTCTGAATAGTCAGGTTGACCTTGGATTCACCCATATAAAGTCACACAGTTGCCATCCCACCTCAACAACTTGAGGAAGTGTTTATATTTCTAATTCTTGGTAATATAGCTGTTTAGGACAATCCATTTTCAGATGAGTCTCTGTCATACTTAAATAAGATGCCTCAGTCTGCTAAAATGAGGGGGGGGGTGTCACTCCAATTCAAAGTTGCACCAGTGCTTCTCTTTAGAGCACACATCCCCCGGATGGTTTGACACCCCTGGATTAGTGGATTTCTTCATCAAACCTTTACTATGTAAGGTGTGTTTCCACAATTTTGTTTAAAAAATTAAGAGACCACCGGACCTTTTTCTTTCCTTTCCAAAAAAGTTGAAAAGGAAAGTTTTGAGTGAGGAACAGAAGCGTTCAATTTGCAGTGGTCTCTTAATTTTAACCCTTCTGTTCCTCACTCAAAACCTTCCTTTTAGACATTTTTGGAAATGAAAGAAAAGGGTTTAGTGGTCTCTTAATTTTTTCCGGAGCTGTATATGCTTATAGTGATTGTTCATGGTTTATTTATTTCATGTATTTGCTTTTACTCTTCCCAATGTGATTTCATTTGACAAATGTTATAACAATTAATACACATTCTAAAATTGCTGAGGATTATTTAGACCTAGTCAAGAGACTAGCTTTAATTTCTGTGTTCTGTCTGGTGGGTAAGTCTTGCAGGGCAAAAACAAGTGTCCTTGGCACACAGTGGCAAACATACCTGTCCATGTCCACTTATTTGAAAACATAAAATGAAGTAAATATACAAAGCTAAAATCACTACACTTTGGTATCTCAACTTTAAAAAAAAAACTTTGTAGAATTTTTACTATCAATTTATACTTGCCATAGACAAGTTCAGATAAATGCCCCTTTTGTAAATTGTGTGAGTTATGATTCGCTATTAAGGTCTTGTTTTCTCCTAGTGCACAGTCAAAGATTGAAACATATTGACCACATTTTGCTCATTGTTTTGGTCTAAAACAATGAGTGCTCACTGGCAATTGGAAGTAACCCACATTTCATCGCTTCCTAGGCCCTGACTCGAACTGTGACCAAGACAATTTCGGGAAAATATTTGGATACAGGTCAAAAGAACAGAACAGCAATTACCTGTACGTTCGCAAGTCCCCTAGCATTTCTAAGGATTCCAGCCCAACCTTAAATGCGCCTAAGACGGTGAGTGTATTCCCAGCTTAAAAGTCATAGGACTGAGTGTTGGCGATCTCAATCTGGGGGGCCATGATGTGTCTGTGAGTCTGTCGGCCCCTTAGGCCACGGCAGCAGCTGCCGATCCGCCTCATCACCTCCAGAAGACTCTCTCGGCTGGGCCGGTGCAGCAGGAGCACTAGCACCAGACATACGCAGCTGCCAGAGAACATCACAAACTCCGACACACCCGTGAACGCCCTCTCATAAGGACTAAGTCCCGTCTGGCTTATCCTTGCTCCCCTTACCAGCACAGTGCCATGGAATAGCTGACATACAAATAGCACCGCAGCAACTGCCAGGAACACCGGACCGTTCTCTGATCCGGAAAGGAAGCGACTGCTGGATTTCCATTGCCGGATGCAGCTGCCTATCAGGAGCCCCAGCAGGATGATATATGGAATTAGAACCCCTAGACAGAGCTTGGCAATGGCATAAGAACTTCCTGCATTAGTAGGGTCTATGATACATTTGACCATCAAAACTGTACTCTGGGATGAGTCTCTAAGTCGTGCCAGAACCAAGGAGCACAGGAAAGAAACAAGAACCACCAGTGCCACACAAACCCCAGGTCTCTTCATTAGTGTGTGAGTTGGGGGGTCATAAGTTAGGGCGTATCCCATCAGCACCAGGAGGAACAGCCCGCAGAGAGATGCCAGGTTGACCGTGAAGGCAAGCGCGGCACAGCCAAATTGTGTGGTCTCCAGGTAGTTGGGTCGGTGGGCTACAGAGGAGAGAGAGAGGAGCAAAAGGAGGAGCTGGAATCCAGAGAAGGCCCAGAGCAGAGTGTCCAGCCACACCAGGCTCCTACAGGCTCTGTAGGACTGAACAAAGCTATAGAGCAGAAAAAATGCCGAGGCTAAGCCCAGCAAGGCACAGAACCCGTGGACGTAGTTGGCCCTGGAGATCAGGTCGTTGGCTGCGATGGTGTCAGAGATGGTGGAGTTTGGGGGGCTGCTGCTGGATGTTAAGGTGAGGTTAAAGGGTTGCGTGATGGCACTCATCTCGGTCTGCAGCTCAGAGTGTGTTTGATTATCCTAGTGAGAAAGAAAGAGTAGTGATTTGAACCAATAAGATTAATAAGAGATTAAACACTTGGAGTTTTGATGAGAAAAATCAACATCGTTCCAGACAAAACAACAGCACCATTTAGTCTTCATAAACAGAAAATAATTGATTGCATAAGTGCTCACCCCCTTTGCCATAACACATCTGAATTAGCTGTTGTTGCAACCATATGTCTTTAGAAGTCAAGTAATGAGTTGAATGAAGACGAGCTGTGTGCAATCAAGGTGTTTCAGGTGATTTCAGGTTAATATTCCTGTCTCTGGGAAAGTCCCACAGTTGGTTAGTACATTTCCTAAGAAAAACTACAAAATGAAGACAGGAACATTCAAAGCAAATCCGGAATGGGACTACCTCATGACGTTGGTTTAGAGAATGCGAAGAATGCGCAAAGCCGTCATCAAGGCAAAGGATGGTTACTTTAAAGAACCTACAATATCTAATGTATTTTGATCGGTGTAACACTTTTTGGTTACTTCATGATTTCATACTTATTTCATAGCTTTCATGTCTTCACTATTATTCCGCAATGTGGGAAATGGCAAAATAAAGAAGTACCCTTGAATGAGTAGGTGTGACTGGTACTGTATCTAAATAGACTAACGGCTGTATTTGCTGCTAAGGGTGCCTGTACCAAATATTGACTAATGGGGGTGAATGCTTATGCAGTCAATTATTTTCTGTTATATTTGTAATTAATTTAGAACAATTTGTAGATTTTATTTTTCGTGTTGACTTTACCAGCTTTTTTTTTGTGGAAACAACCCTTAATTAAATGCAACCTTGTTTCCAAAAAAGTCAGGACGCTGTGTAAAATGCAAATAGAAACAATGCAATGATGTGCAAATCATTTATCCCTATATTTAATTGAAAATAGCACAAAGAAAACATATCAAACGTTGAAACAGAGAAATGTTATTGTTTTCGGAAAAATACATGCCTATTTTGATTGTGCTGCCAGCAACAAGTTGGGACAGGTGCATGTTTACCACTGTGTTGCATCACCTCTTCTTTTAACAATACTCTGTAAGCATTTGGCAAGCATTGCTGTAGTTTTGAAAGTGAAATTTATTCCCATCTTTGCTTGGTATAGGATTGCAGCTGCTCAACAGGTCAGAGTTTCCTTTATTGTATTTTTTGTTTCATTATTTGCCAAATATTTTCAATAGGGGACAGGTCTGGACAGCAGGCAGGCCATTTTAGCGCCTGGACTCTTACTACGGAGCCATTCTGTTGTGATATGTGCAGAATGTGGTTTGGCATTGTCTTGCTGAAATAAGTAAGGCCTTCCCTGAAAAAGAAGTTGTCTGGATGGCAGCATATGTTGCTCCAAAACCTGTATATATTGTTTGGCATTAATGGTGCCTTCACAGATGTGCAAGTGAACTGTGCGCTGATAACAAAGCGGATGGTCCCTCTCCTCTTTAGTCCGGAGGACGTGGCGCCCATGATTCCCAAAAATTATTTCAAATTTTGATTTGTCAATCCACAGGACAGTTTTCCACTTCACCTCAGTCCATCTTAAATGAGCTCAGGCGGTTCTGGGTCTTTTTTTATACGTGGTTTCTTCTTTGCATGGTGGAGTTTTAACTTGCATTTATGGATGTAGTGACATACAGTGTTCGCTAACAATGGTTTTTGGAAATGTTCCTGAGCCCATGCAAGATCACGGTCATCCAATATTGGTTTTCGGCCTTGTCCCTTGCATACAGAGATTTCTCCCGTATTCTCTGAATCTTTTAATGATATTATGTGCTGTAGATTGAGATCCCCAAACTTTTAGCAATTTTACATTGACAAACTAACATTTTGATTTCATGTTGTAACACAATAAAATGTGGAAAGGTCCAAGGCAGGTGAATACTTTTGAGAGTCCCTCTAGATATGAAAGACTGTTAAAACCTAAGGGTGTTGCTAATAAATTTGCTTGTGGATTGGGATCCAGACATTACAATAGCATCTCTCAACACTCTGTGATCTTTATAGTTGTAATTTAAATCAGTTGTAATGCAATTCTTAAAATAAGAATGGAAGTATTTATCCCCCGAAAGATTCATGATATCTTTTCAAACAGTTTTGCAGAAATGGCTGATCTTATCAACACAAACCTCACACTGCCAGCTTTGTGCACACCAATGGAGAGAACTCGCTAAACTGTTATTTCTTCAAGATAGTCTGTAAATTATTCTAAAATACTATCAACATGTAGACAACCCCACGCCCTGCTTTGATTACTCCATGTCAGAATGAACGGAGTTGCACATAAAGCAGCATATGCTTCCACTTACCATTTTCACTTTCAGCTGGCGTCTTCTGTATATTTTCACTAACTCGGCACAGTCTGCTACTGGAATCTAAAGTCTGTTTTCTGAGACTGCTGCTTGTTGCGTAGGTACAGGCAAGCTGTGCAAGTCTTTGTGTTTCAGTGGAAAGGTTGTATTTTAAGGGTCGAGACCCAGCCAGCATACTTTCAGAATTACTCTGTGGCCACGTAATCTAAAGTTGTTCCTCCCTCCCTCTCACACACTTATGACAACAGAATGTAATCATCTGTTTTTAAAAGAAAACATCAGTCCTTTGCTTTTGAAACTCTGAGATGGTGTCTGTGTTTTAATGTCATATGAAGGAATTGTCTTTTTTAGGAGTGCTATACTTTTCAGAGTAAATGTTAGTATGTTAATATTTTCAAATAAATCTCTTTACAAAGAACATTAAAAGAATGTCCTTTTTTGACTGAAATTCCTCTTTTTACAGATGTGAAACTCAAAGGCTATATAGCCAAAATCCAAAATCTGGATTTAGTCGGTTTTAAATGTTGTTAATAAATTATTGTGAAATTAATGGCATTTTTCTTTCATACTTATTTACAGTGGTTAAAGCCAGCAGAAGTCTAATGAAAATTGTGAGTTGAAGCAAAGCTTTTTACGCTGTGAAAGTAATTTATCCACTACAGACCTAAGTCTGGAGCAGACTCCGTATTAATGGAACTATTTTCATTGGACTTTCTCACTGGTGTTGAGCCCTGTAAGTACATGAGTGGAAAATGCCATGAAGGGTGGCTTTGTAGTCTAACTAGGTAGGTTGGACAGACAACTAGCCCCTCTAATCTCTTCCTACCAGCTTGAATTTACAGTCATTTAAAAGAAACAAGTACACTCTCTCAAATAGTACTGTCTTTTTTTAAGCATATTTGGATTTATGGATTTGTAATGTTCTTCAAGAATATTGAAAGATAAAGGAAACGTAACTTAACAAATGACAAGATTATTTTTTGCAATCATTTATTCATCAAAATTCAACAGAAAAGCTGGTATGAGGTTCTTCTGTTCGAAAGTAGTGTTCTGTTGACTACATGTATTAAACACTGAGTTTGGCAATAGAGGCCTGTAGATCCCTTGATGTTAACGTGGGGATCTTTGAGACTTTTATGAGCATCTTTCGGTCAGCTCTCGGCCTGAGTTTGGTGGGTGTAGATGGCCAGTGGTCTGGAATTGCCTGCATTTGGAGATGATCTGTCGAACAATGGAACAATGTACTTGGAAATGGCTCCGTAACTAATCCCAGGCTCATGGGTATCAATATTTTCCACCGAGGGCCTTGGATTGGTCTTTTAATCTTGGTATGATGAATTACCACACCAGTATGGTTAAGACCAAACCAGACTGGGTTTCTAATCTTCGTGGAAGGCTGGACCCTCCCAAGTTACTCCCCAATGATTTTTCTTATCGTTTGCACCTGTTTTGGTGAACCTGATTCTGATTTTAGTAATTTTATGTGATGTAAAGGTGGGGTAGACTAACTTTCTGCATAAGGAAATTGCTTTTCTGTTTATTTTAACTGCAATAGTTTCAACGTTGTTGTTTGTGTGATTTGTGAAATTGCATTACTTTTGTCAATGGATGTGGTTGGACTTTTCCTCATTCATGTGTTTCCAGGGGTTGTATTATTTTCACAACTGTATGTCTTAAACTTTAGTGTCTCCAGTGCTTTTGATGGACCAACCCTTTTAAAATTTACAAAGTAATGTTAGTTAGAAAGGAAATATGTAAGGCTGTTAATTTTAACTTGGTTGGGACAGGATGTGCAATGCAGCGTTGTCTTTAAACATGAGGTGCGGTTTACCACATTGAAAATTAGAATACATCCTAGCCTCACAGTTCTGTAGATACAGGAAATATCCCTTGAGTAGCTTAGTGACAGAGAGTAGCCCAGCAACAGCGGAGTTAAAAGAGCGGCTACACAACTCACTTGTTTTTATCTCCATCCGCTAGCAGCATGTAGTTCAGTCCAATGATGGTTACTATATCTTGCTCAGTACATTATAGTGATTATAAATGAATGTCATAAGCTGGGCTTATTATTTGTGTCAGTGTTATTTTGTTTTGCATTGCAATTTTATCCCGTTATTTCTGCCATCTATTTTGTGGAGTCTAAGTCGTGCTGATGGTTATTCCTCATCATAGAAACTCCCGGCAGACTCAGGGGAGTCAAAGATCAAGTTTTATCCTCCAAACTGCTTTGCCAGAACCTACCCCTTTGGGGAACACATTCACCGGCCAACAACCAATGATTGAGCTTGCAATATCACAAGGGATTACAGGTGCGAGAATAAGAAAGGCAGCCCTTGTCTGACAACCACTACACCAATCCTGGGCGTTGCTGAGCTCATTTGCAAGGCACGTTGGCATTTTCGTTATGCCATGACCAGCACTTGAAAAGAAAATGTAAAATTAAACTAACTTATTTTTTGTCTTGTGCAGATTCCTGCTCTAACCCAAGTCCCTGCTTCTTTAGAATATTATGATAATGAGAAAGAGGAGGTGATGAAGAGTGAGGAGGACTTGAGTCCAGAGGAAAGACGAGTCCTCGAGAGGAAAATGAAGAAGATTCTGAAAAAAAAGCAGAAAGATCAACTTAAGGCTGAAGGAAAGACGGAAGACAAAGATGAGGCCAGCAAACCTATTGCCCCCCAACAGGCTCTGGACTATCTTACCTGGTATATATCGATATTTCCCACACATTTTTAAAACAAATATGCTACAATATCTTATTTATTTTGCACTCTTCATATATAATGACTGTCCATAAAAATATTCCAACATGAATACAGCAATGCTAGCAAACTGCAACAGTAGTGGATGATGACCATACAATGTAGCTTGCTTGCAACCTTAAATCCAACATGGCTTATGTCTTTTTTCTGGCTTTGTCTTTGCAGTTGGGCTGAGAACCGTAAGGAGTGGAGGTTCCAGAAGACCAGGCAGACATGGTTGCTACAGCACATGTTTGACTCTAAGAAGGTAAACTGTCCGAAGACCTGAATTTCATCCATCCGGTCACACAGATAGGGATTGTGCTTTTTACAGACACCTTTCTTCCATGTAATCAAACCTAAACCTCCAAAGAGCCATCTTAGAATACCCCCAACTGAAGGAAGTTACTCACCTGAGTATCACCAACATGTCTCCTTTCAACTTTCCATGGGTCATTGTTAAAAAGATATGTTTTTGTCAAAATATCATATTATATTATAGGAGACCATCTTACTGTCTCACTTGAAATACAACATAACCTTAACAAATCATATCAGCGCTTTTTGCCGGACCGCGTAAGCGGTTACTGAGTAAGTGACTGGTGTTCTAGCCTTGCCGCAGACAAAACAAATTACACATTAGAATTTGTTTAGGATAGACAAAAACTTTGCTGGCTACACCCTTCAGTTGCTACGTTATAGTAAGTCTAAAATAAAACTGTTTACGGTTATATTCGGACTATTTTTGGTGGATTTTCGAAATACGCATCCATGTATGCTTTTTAGGGTAAAGGTTCATCTTCAGTCTCGCTAGCAATTGCTCAATTCTTATGACTATTCCAAATAGTAAGTAGATACTAGTAGGCCTATTACATTTGGAGACTATACGGACTGACTACCTGCAAGCGCTGTGGTCTTGTAGGATAAACCCCGACCTTCAATGTTTTGACCCCGGTTCGATTCCCCTCTCAGACATTCCAATTTTTGTCTAAGGGGCCGATAATGCTGAAGGGTACTGTGTATACTGTTTTTGTAGTTCTTTAAATATAGATGGCATCCACTTGTCTGACTCCACAGATCCCAGATGAGAACTTCACTGTGCTTCTGTCATATTTGGAAGGGGTACGTGGAAGGGCCAGGGACACCACTGTACAAAAGGCCGAAACATTGGTCCGGGAGCAAGAGGGGGAACAAGACGCAGAGGCCCAGCAGAGGACAAAAAGAGCTAGGGAAGTCATCCAGCTGCTTTCCTGACCAACCACTACCATTATTTTAGATGATGACCAATCACAAACCACTCCAGCCCTACACCACACTCAAGGGGAATATTTCATTTAGCTTCCTGAATCAAAACAGTATCTGGTACATTTACTCCACCTCAAAATGAAGGGCAACCAAAAATATTTGCTGGGATTTTGATACCAATAGACATTTAAAAATGCATTTTATATTATGTTAATTCCTTCAAGTTTTATTCAGCTCTATGTTTTGTGATGTACATGGAAGATATTCATGGTTTCATTAAATCAAGTTTTTCATTGGCCAGAAAATGAAACTGAACCATTAACAGTTCTTTATAAAAAGCCTGTTGTGTTTTTGCTTTTTGCTAGAGAAGATGCACTCTCCTTACAATGTTTTTCACCTGTCACTGATGCAGGACTAAAATATTACAACTACAGTTGGCAATTTGTTGAATATTTCTTTGAATTCCCTGAAAAATAAACACTTAAGTTTTCTGTAACTTCAATTCCAATTATAAAAGATTTCTGTAACTTAAAAGTAATTGAATTCCATTTGCAGCATCCTGACAACTGCTGATCAGCTAATGTTTCGCTCTTGGAATTAAACCATTAAAACTGGAAAACTGAATGAGTTCTTGACTAATTTATTACTTTAGTATGTAGTTGGCAACTGCCTGTGTTTTGGCCATTGGCTAAAATCTAAAGATGTAGGGACGGCAATCAATGCTGAGCAGAACTGGATGAACATCAACTGGATTAATTTATTTATTGACATGCCAGGCACGTCTTGTACATTCAAAAAAAAATGCAAAACATAACCATTTATTTTGTTATTGAAAGCATTAAGCCAGTTCTGGCCTTAAGGTGACTATAGTTTGTAGACTGGGTCACATGAAATTGCAACAAGACAACTGTAGTAAAGGAACATCCAGATTTATCAGACAAGGAGTTGAAATGAGGATTATTATATTTGGCACAAAATGAGTCGTTAAAATGTTAACTCTACTTTTTTAAATTTAAATCTGAGAGAATTTAATAATAAATTTGCGAGGTTAATTAATCAATTTGGAATACTGCTAAGTTTTGTAATGTTCAGGTTCTCACTCTTGTGAACAAATCACATTTGTATCTGCTCTGTGATTGGTTATAATGGTCCCACTGACTAATTGTAATTGTCACATTTTCCTGTTGGCTAGCTACCGGTGTGGCCCATATAATAGTCCAAACCAAACTGCAATGATAGCGATGATATTGCACTATGGATCATTTTTGGACAAAGAGTACACTGCTTCAAGATTGTGAATGTGACCCAATCACAAATCGATCGTTAAGCCCTACACTTTACACCCTACGCACATTGTAGATATTTCATATGGTAACAGCAGTAATATAGTTAACATTTGATAAATCTTTGATAATTCTACAATTATTGAATACTGAAGTCATGATACTGATAATATTCTATTTATAATATTTATAAAACATATATATATATCTTTAATCAACATTTTTAAATCCCATTATTGTGTCCTAATGTTTGTCAATAATATTTGTTCAATACTTGCATATGGCATATAACTAGGTTTTGGAATTGAATCATACTTCGGCAAAATAAATTCAATTCCAGCACAGCTTACATATGATATGAATAAAATATGATTAAAAGAGAAACACATTTTTCACTTTCCCATAGAACAACTACCCCATCTAGTGGTGTCCCATTTAAAAGTCTTGACTAATTAAAAAATGTGTCTTTGGGGTTCAGTAAGAAATTAAACATGTATGTGATGTATTATTATATCAACATATAGAAAGATAAACTGAATGTTTCTCTAAACCCTTAGAGAAACATAAATACTGGGTATTTGTACCAATGTTCCAACTAATTAACTGGACTGAATTGAGGAGTTCTGCTTTCCAAATCCACCAAACACGGGGCTATTTAAGTGTCACTTTTTTGCAGCCCAAAAGTATGCCATGTAAAGTAATTTTTTGTCACAGTTAGGCCGTAGTGTAGATCAGCCCCATGAGACTGTTGTCAGTAGATGGCAATGGTGTTGCTTAAAGATGGATCCTTGCTGCCCAAAGAACACCCACCAGCCCCAATATCTGTGTTACCAGCCCATACGAATGCCTACCTTTGAAATGGTAGATGTCCTGAGGCGTAAGGCACATGCAAAATTTCCAAGTTGAGTTTGCTATATCTACAGGAACATAATTCTAGTATATTTTATCATTTATGGAGATGCTTTTATCCAAAGCAAACAAAACTAAAAAACTCCTGTGTCCAGCATGTTATGGGAAAAGTGTGGAGAATCTGGACATGCTTATGGCTTTACAAAACATACACAATTTCACTTAGATTTTCAGTGAAAGAACTCAAAAAGAGTTGTGACTCTTTACGAAGTCAATATACAATGCAGTTTCCAAAACATTTGGGATGCTGCATTAAATGCAAATAAAAACAGAATGCAATGATGTGTAAATAATTTATCCTAATATTTACATTCTGTAAGTGTTTGGGAACTGAAGAGACCAACTGCTGCATTGTTGTAAGTAAAATGTTTTCCCATTCTTGCTTGATACAGGATTTCAGCTGCACAACAGTTTGTGGTCTCCTTTGCCGTACTTTTCGTTTCATAATGTGCCAAATGTTTTCAGTGTGTGACAGGTCTGGACTGCAGGCAGGCTAGTTTAGCACCGAGACTCTTACTACTGAGCCATGTTGTTGTAATACATGCAGAATGTGGTTTGGCATTGTCTTGCTGAAATAAGCAAGGCCTTCCCTGAAAAAGACGTTGTCTGGATGGCAGCATATGTTGCTCCAAAACCTGTATATATTGTTCAGCATTAATGGTGTCTTCACAGATGTGCAAGTCACCCATGCCATCTGCACTAATACATCCCA
The DNA here is from genome assembly GCA_016801175.1 of Esox masquinongy. Taxonomy (NCBI): domain Eukaryota; kingdom Metazoa; phylum Chordata; class Actinopteri; order Esociformes; family Esocidae; genus Esox; species Esox masquinongy. Next base: position 16,549 of record JACXGI010001368.1, read on the forward strand.
TACCATTAATGGTTGCTGGCTTTTGAACTGTGCACTGATAACAAGCCAGATGGTCCCTCTCCTCTTTTGCCCAGGGGACGCAGAGTCCATGATTCCCAAAAATAATTTCAAATTTTGATTCATCAGATCCTGGAAAGTTTTCCACTTCGCCTCAGTCTATCTTAAATTAGCTACACACTGCCTACACACTGGTCACATGAGGCCGGGCAAAGTGAGGGGTTGGGGTACCACCTTTGACTCATTTTGAGTAAAAACCCTGTGGATGATGTTCCAGGCAGCATAATGTCTGTGTGACCCTCCAAGGATATGCCCCCCCAGACCATCACTGACCCACCGCCAAACTGGTCATGCTGGATGATGTTCCAGGCAGCATAATGTTCATGATGGCTTCTCCAGACTCTTTCATGTCCTTCAGATGTGCTCAGTGTGAACCTGCTCTCATATGTGAAGAGAACGGGTCAATGGCGGACCTGCCAATTCTGGTGTTCTCTGGCGAATGCCAATCAAGCTGCCCAGTGCTGGGTTGTGAGCACAGGTCCCATTAGAGGACGTCGGGCCCTCATGCCACCCTGATGGAGTCTGTTTCTAACAGTTTGGCCAGAAACATGCACAACAGTAGCCCGCTGGAGGTCATTTTGTAGGACTCTGGCAGTGTTCCTCCTGTTCCTCCTCACACAAAGGAGCAGATACGGCCCTGTCCAGCGGTCCTTGTGTAATGGCCAATCTTCTGCTATCTCCTCGGTGCTCGAGACTGTGTTGGGAGACACAGCAAACCTGGCGACGGCACGTATGGATGTGCCATCCTGGAGGAGCTGGTCTACCTGTGCAACCTGAATAGGCCGCAGGTACCGCCTCATGCTACCAGTAGTGACAAGGACACTAGCGAAATGCAAAACTAGAGAAGAATTAGTCAGAAACGATAAGGAGAGAGCAATTGTGTGGCCACCAACTGCAAAACAATTCCCTTTTTGGGGGTTGTCTTGCTATTGCCTCTCCAGTGCACCTGTTTCACTTTCATTTGCACCAAAACAGGTGACTTTGATACACAATCGCTTGTGCTTCCTAACTGGACAGATTGATATCCCTGCAGTTTAATTGACTTGGTGTTATACTTTGATGTTTACATGTTCCCTTAATTTTTTTGAGCAGTGTATTAAAAAAAATCCATCCCCTGAACAAAGAACAATGACACATATGTATCATGGGCAAGCTGCATTTTATTACCACCACAAAAAACAAGGCATCAAGCTACTGTTGCATTGCAGTGTCTTATTTTAGCTGAATGGCTGTTAATCCATGGTCTATCACCAGAAGACTATTATCTGGGTGACAGCAGTGACAGTGGTGGTGACACGCAATTTGAAATGGAAGTAGAAGTCTCACTGTAAAATTTAGATAATTTCAGTGACGAGGATGCGGGTAAAACCCCCTAAAAATCCTTCCGCTAAAATATGTAAAGTATGTAAACAGCCGCAGAGGACTAGCCCATGAGAAGGATGAGAGCATTGGGACAAGAACATTCTGACAAGTAGCTGCTGTGGAGTGCATCTGGAATGCAAACTCTTCAAGAGCTTCTGAACCAAACATACCAAGCTTGTTTCCAGGCATTGCAGACACTGGTGAGTCAGATGCCTTCGAAGATCCCAATGGAACACAGTATTAGGCCAGTGAAGTCAAAATTGCTATTTTCGCTGTACACTCGAGGCATATGAAAATACGGTTAAAAGATTAATATTGGCCTCTTCACACTGCATTGTTCTAAGCCCTGGCCTATCTTAGACCCAGGCTAAGACTGGCCCCGTGTTAGCTTAGCCTGTGTTCATACAAGAGTTTGTTAACCCTGGGCTAATGTTTAACCCTAGGCTAAGGGTGGTGCTAGCCCACTTCAAAATATGCTGATGTGAACACTTGCTTAGCCCTGGGCTTAGGTACAGTGTGAACACGCTTTATGAGGCAAAAGTTTAGAATGTCACCTCCCATTTAAAAAAAACATACGCTTCATCTATAGGTTTTTACAATTTATACATAACTTGGATTCCTTTGTCAGTAGAGTAATGATGTAAGTCCAGACAGTAAAGGGGGGGGGGTATTGATTAAGGTATATAAATGGAAAGTAGTAGTAGTCCTCACACAGCACAGAAAACAAGGTTAACTCGCAAAAGTGGAATTTAGATATATACATATATATATTTAGACACACACGTGCGCGCACACACACACTTTTATATGCCCGAATTCTCTAATGCAGAACTGCCATGTTTATTGGAACGTCTGGGTTCCTCAGAGTATGTCGGCGATGAGGCCATTGTCACCCCGTAGGTGTCCATCCTGCACAGTCCCACTCAATGAACTCTTTGACTTATCTGTTCACAGAGGGAAGAGTTCAAACATGTTAACACTGAACAGACCAACACAGACCTAGTACAGGAATAATAATGCCCAGACTCACCAGGCTTTGAATCAAAGGGAATGTTATGTTGAGTGAGTAGAGCTTGTAGTCTCTGAATCTCTTCACTCTGTTTACGGGCGTCCTGTATAAGACAAGCAGCCATAGCAATGTAAGATACAGCGTTATCTGAAAGCTCTCCATGTCAAGCCTTCCTTTACTACTCAATGCCAAAAGTGGTTTGGGATTCTCTCCCAGAGACTTACCTCATTGCATTTCTGCAAGGAGTCATGTTTCTTCAAGGTAGTTGTGGTATTCGGCTTCTCTACCTTTTGGGTTTTTAGGAAACCAGCATCTTCAAAAATCTCCCTCAGTAGGTTATTGTAGCCCTGTAATAAACATATACACAAATTACTCTTTGTAGGGAAACTCATGTAAATGTTTTTTTTAATTTTTTTTGCCTTAATTTAAAACAGTGAAATCAAGCTGAAACTAAGGTCTCTTACAGTTGAGCCGTCATACAGAATGGTAAAAAAGAAAACAAAGAAACACAGAAAAGAAAGCACACACACACAGGGAACTGTCCCTGCCACAGATCTGACAGCAAGGCCAGTGCTTTTCTAGGACTGTGTAGGTAGGTGCTGTTCTACCTGCTTGGTAATGAGGTCATCGTAATAGGCCTGTTCAGCTTCATCCCACTCCTTCTGCAGCTTTTCACTCAGTGTAGGGTACACTTGATGAGAGCACAGATGTGATTCAGAACAGGAACAGTACTCATGTTAAATGTTAGAGCATATCACAGTTCCTGGTATTGCTTCTTACCTAATAGAGAATGTGGATGGCATACTAATGGCGTCTCAAAGGTAACAGAATATACACAGGTGGTGGGCTCTGACACTTGAGCCAACTTGTTACTTCCACCACAGGTCAGAATGACCTAGAGAAATAGGAGGAAAAAAACAAAAGAAAAGTAACAGCAACATTCAACTATACAATGTCTTAAAAGGCCTTACAGAAAGCTTGCTGACTGGGCTGGCAATTTTACTTACAAACTCATACTGCCAAATAGTGATTTGGGAAATAGCTCCATGGCTGGAATAAATACCAGCAATTCTATTATACCTTGGTTTGCCTGTTTTTATTTCCACAGGCATCTCCCTCTCTCATCCACATGGCTAAAAAGGTGTTGTTCACAATCTCCCACTCCTGCCAGATTCTTTAGGGAAGACAAAGGGTTTTAGGTGTTTAATTGGATTAATAAACTCAGGATAACATGGGTTGGTTAATCAGATTCTGCTGATAGAATAAACGCAGTTTGAAATCCACTTACCCCAGAATTCCACTGTAAGCATTCCACCTGAATGACTGCTCGTGCTGGGTGATGTTGTGGAATGGACAGAATTCATATTTATACCTAAATAAAATGTGAACAAAATGATGTATACTCAATTATAAACTGGCTGGTTTGAATCCTGAATGCTCATTAACTAAAAGTTGTGGCATATAAGACATCATAAACCCAGTGGTTTGAATCCAGAATGCTGATTGTCTGATAGCCGTTGTATATCTAAGCAATAAGGCATGGTAGGGGATGTGGTATATGGCCAATATACCACTAATAATTAAAATTCTTAAGCATGAGATTTCAGTTTATCCAATATATTGGCACAAATTTCTAAAAATTTGTTTTCGCTTTGTCATTATTGGGTGTTGTGTCTCGATTGGTGGCAATAAAGTGTATGTAATACATGATAAATTCAGTCTATACCAAAACACAATGTGGAGAAAGTAAAGGGGACTGAATAATTTCCAAAAGCACTGTATATTGGCCATATACCTCCTCTGGACCTATTGCTTAAATAGGCCCAACCCCATCACCAATTTCATAATTGTAAATCTGGCACAGAGAACAAACATGAGTTGTAAACATTTTGATCAAAACTTTGACATATTAAGTTCTCAATACAGCAGGTTTATGTGTTGAATTTGTTGGTGCCAAGGAGTCTAGTACTTACGTCGACTCTATGTAACTGAAGCACTTTCCTGCTAGTCTTTGGAGATGCGCTGGTCCTATAGGAAAGGATTGGAACTGTTATGACAAGAGCCCAGCAGAACTGTATGTACTAAATGCAGTGCTAGGGATAAGACTGACATTTAAAAAAAAAATTGACTTCAAAAAGACAAACCACTGCCATATTACCAGTGCTGTACTTCATTTTTCTTCTCTTACTTCCAAATTGCTTTCGCCATCGACCCGACTCATTTTATTTAATTAATTCAACACACGCGGTCGGTGACGCCTGGGCACATACAAGAGCGTGCGTGTGGTGTCGTTTACTTACTGCAATGCTGCTGTTTGATTGGCTGTTCGAATTGCGTTTTAAACAAGTTAGCGATTTTGTACGTTCAGGACAGTTTAACTACATGAAAATATGACTATCGAAAACGTATCACAAGTTTCTCATCGATATCGTATTTTTTTTTATCATGATACAAATTGATAGTTTCATCACCCAGCCCTAATTAACACTGTAATATTACAAATAGCAATACATACGCCAACAAGCAAGGTACACATTACCAATCCCCCGCAGAAGGAAACAGAACCAAACAGGTGGAGGCTGGGGTGATGGGTGGGTTTAGCAATCGCATGCTAAGACAACCAGCAGAGCAGCAGACTTGAGTGGGTACCCTGACCGATTTAAGTAGGCCACCATATTATATTAGGAAATCTTAAAACTGGTAGGAGCAATCCCAACACCTGCTGTTGCATCGCTAAGCCAATACCCACTCGGGTTTCCTGTCTGAACTAGCTGCGCTTTATTAAATACAGACAGAATTTACATTTTCCAAAGTCACAACCAAATCCCATGACCCCTTGAAGAAAAACAACTAAAAATTTTTTTAGCTACTACAAATACAAGAGAAAGCAGAGAAATAAGTATCTCAATAAACTGAGATACAGTACCTGTAAAATAATGTATTGGTTTCTTATCATAATCTAGTAATTCCACTAAGTAATAACTATTATTATGGCCCGGGATTCAATCTCACAACCATATGGTTACAGGTCAGCTCAAACCATTAGGTTGCATGAATTGCATTATTCAAGTCAAAGTGTGCTCCAAAATGTATTGGTTTATTGATCTCCTTGCCACTCTCTACAAGTCAAATTCAGCTCTACCTGTAGAAGGTTGGTAGGGGCAAAGGGCTGTTTTGAGATGCACAGAATACCTGACACAGGACCTGGAGTCACCCTAGGTTGGAGTCTACTTCCTTGGGCCAAAAAGGGATTGTTGAGCCTATACAATGAAGAGATTCAAATTTCATTGACAGAATGAAAGTATACTTTACACATTATATATTGAGCCTTTGGGGGATGGGGGGTGGTGACTTACCCAAATGTATTAGGTTCCTCAACAATTTTCATTTTACCAGCAAATGAATAAGGGCCTAAAATAGAATATTTAACAAGAATGAGCAATCTACAGCTACACAATAAGATACCTTTTGGCCAAATTATTACTTAACAAGGTTTATCTTAAATAAAAAATGAAATACATGTAAAATCCAGAGCCACATGACATAAAAATATTGTAAATATTTTAAACAATTTGAGTTGTGTTAATTTGCTGAGTAACGCTAAAATAAAGATGTGTCATTTTGCTTCTTCAAAATGGTTGCAATAATGGTAATTTCAGCTTACTAAAACACTGGCGTGAATATAGATTTACATGTCGAGAAAATTAACAACCGTCTGGAACGAACACTTGTCTGTTTACTTGATACATTGACTACCCAAACTCCGGTGTAGTCTGGCGAGTCTCGCGATGTTCCGACCAACGTTAATGTCTCTGTGCTGAGATTCTTTTTAAGAGTAAGTCGGTGCTTATATGAGATCAATATTTTTAATGAAATTATTAATTTGACAACCGTCCTGAAGGACAACAGTTACTCATCTTTAGATTAAACGACAACAAGTTGATCACAGAATGCCAGCTAGTTCTAAGTTCACTAGGCATTGCCTATTTTCATAACTTACGCCGAAAATCCTTAAATAAAAAAAGATAAATTGAAAGAAAATACTTACTCAGCAGGCTAAGACAGAGCAGACATATCAATAGTAAATTGAGTATTCGAGTCGGTGTATAGTACATTATTAGTGGAGTTATTTATTTGCGTTTATATTGTCTAGCTAGCTACATTTTGTTTTGTCCTTCAGTAAGCCATGTGACCATTAGTGAACCATGGGAAAACGTCAGCTGACCAAAAAAACACAATCTGCGCATGATCTACTTTGATACGACGTGAGTGCATAAAAGTGAACGAAATGGTTGTTAATACTTTTAGCTTTCTAGGTAAATTGACACACACACATATATATATATATATAGTCTTAAGTCATCATATAATATAACATATAGTCTTACGTCAACATTATAAATGGCTAGTATGTTAGTATGTTCACTTACTGTGATATGATTTCTACTTTGTGGTACCAGGTTGTTATAGTTTACGAACTACTAAATCAGTCTTGGTCTATGTAACGTTATACTTTTTTTCTTCATTCTAATAATCAATTACCATTTAGGTAGAGAGAATTGAACTGTTTTGCTATGGGGCGAAAGAAGCAGGGTAAATTTGAGCGCCCCGTTAACAATGGTAAAGATAAACGGCACAAAATAAAGGGGAAATCTCTGGAGTGCTTTACAGAAGAAATGCATGGTGCATTACAAGGTACTTTTTGCCTATTCCAAAACAGTAGAAGCTTTGTCATTTGTTTAGCGGGTATTGTTGTGTGTATGTGTGATCATAAAGCTTTATGGTTTTTGCTTTGTTTCAGCAAGCCTACAGCATAGTGATGCAGGGGAGGCTGCCCATGTGAAGTTACCCTGCCCCCTGGCCATGTGGGAGCTTGGTCACTGCGACCCGAAGCGTTGCACTGGAAGAAAGCTGGTCCGCAAAGGCTTTGTGAAAATTTTGCGTTTAAGCCAGAGGTTCAACGGACTCATTCTGAGCCCCATGGGCACCAAATATGTCTCACCAGCAGACAGGTGTGTGTAGCCTATTCATATGGCTAGAATCATTTTCCCACACGGTCATATCATGTTAGTGTTTAGAGAAGAACGACAGAAGAGACAGATGACCACCTGTGCAAGCTAGCTATGTAGTGTGGTCCAAACACCTACGGATTCGCTGTGAGTGAAAGTTACATGATGTCATACTGGTATACAGTCTCATCTACCACTGTTTTCTGCCAATTAGCAATAAGGATTCAACTAACTAATTTATAATTGTTTAAAACACAGCATCGGGATTGTAGTTCCAGACAGCCCTGGGCAAATTCAGCTAACCACGTACAAGGGAGTAGGGTTGTCGAGAGCACAGGAGGGATGCTGGGTGGATATTAACTATATCTTTACCCTATAAATATCTGTGTAAGTGTTTATGATGTTGACGTCAGAGTTCTGTGTTCTGCATTCATCAGGGACATTGTGGCTCAATATGGACTGGCTGTCATTGACTGTTCTTGGGCTAAACTTGAGGAGACGCCCTTTAATAAGATGATAGGTAGTCATCCTCGATTGCTACCGTACTTGGTTGCAGCAAACCCGGTGAACTACGGCAAGCCATGCAAACTGTCTTGTGTGGAGGCTTTTGCTGCCACATTCTGCATTGTTGGTAAGGCTTGAGGTATTCTACAGTTAATTCATAGTCTGTGGTATATTGCATAATCCTTTTTATTTAACGATCAGTCATGAGTGTGTCTAAAATACAGGCTTTCGGGACCTTGCTGAGATTCTGCTGAATAAGTTTAAGTGGGGGACCGTGTTTCTGGATCTGAACAAGACACTGCTGGACCGCTATGCAAGTTGTCAGTCAGAGGAGGAGCTGCTGGCTGCGGAGAAAGAGTACCTCAACACCCCTCCTGAGGAAGACGAGTTGGGTGAGTTCCAGGAAACATCTCCAATCTTCATGAGGCAATGTTTGTGATTTTTTTAGTGGAATGAATGGAATGCTTTAACGCACATTACTTTTGAGTGGAAGTCCTTAATATTTGTGTATTTCTTCACAAGTGTTTGTGGACCAAAATGTAAATCTGTTTCCTGTATAGATCCATTTGATGTCGACTGCGGAAGAGAATGCATGAATCTCAACAGACCCCGTCGGTAATGAATAAATGTAGCTTGTACTGCATAGAACATCATTAAACATTACATTGTTCTACAGTTGTTGTGACAACTGTCACAAAATTGCATTGCATATTTTCTTTTAGTGTTGCTGAGGAAGAGGATGATACCGAGAGTGATGAAGAAACTGAAACATCAGATGATGATGGCGACGATGATGGGAATACTGAGGCAGAGGAAGGGAGAGGGGAGAGAAAAACTGAAGATGAGAAGAAAGAGCCAGGGGAGTCATCCAAAGTGCAGTAAAAAATGTAAATGTACTCAGGACTTTGAGGACAATGGTAAGACTGTTCCATATGGAAAAGTCATGATACTTAATCCATTAGTTTTCTTGATGTTGTCTGTACAGATTTTTTAGTGTAAATTGTGGTGCATTTATGATTATTACACTGAATTAAATCATGTGATGCAATAATGCCTCAATGTACTGTATGTGCCAATTACTGTAAGCAAAAAGACAATATGTAGAAAAGCAGCAGAGATGGATGGATATTCAATGGCAAACATGAACTGCAAAAAGAATAATTTATTGTAAATGTTTAACTGTGGAAGGTATTTTTGAGGAGGTTCGATACATTTAGATATGTTGTTAAATGTTTCTGAAGGCATCAATTTCACTATTGCGTTATTTTTGTGTTAGTAGCAGTACCTCCAAAACTCCTGTTTCCTTCATAGCTTGTTCTCAAATTTGTTTTATTTGCACTTGCACACCTTTTTTTTTTAACCCTTTTTCTCTCTCAATTTACTTTGGTTGCATACAAAAATGCACTCTTTCTATTGGTCAGCAGAAGACAGGCTAGAGCGTCATTCTAGGACATCACTGAAAATGGCAAGCAAAATACCTGTCTTTTCCTGTTTCCAGAATTCTACAGTTTATGGAATTTCTGTTTACATGGGAACAGCACTGGTGAATATAGGGCAGGGGTATTCAAATCTGGTCCTCGAAGCCAATTCCAATCCATTTTTTCTTTGCAACCCTCTAATCAGGGACTTATTCAGGCTTAAGACACCAGGTGGGTCCAATTAATGATGAGGTATAACAGAAAACCAGCAGGCTCTGGCCCTTGTAGGGTAAGATTTGAATACCCCGATGTAGGGCATCATTGTGCCATCTATATCACAGTGAAATATACAGTTGTGCTCATAAGTTTGCATACACTGGCAGAAATTGTGAAATTTTGGCATTGATTTTGAAAATATGACTGATCATGCAAAAAACTGTCTTTTATTTAAGGATAGTGATCATATGAAGCCATTTATTATCACAGTTGTTTGGCTCATTTTTAAATCATAATGATAATAGAAATCACCCAAATGGCCCTGATCAAAAGTTTACATACCCTTGAATGTTTGGCCTTGTTACTGACACACAAGGTGACACACACAGGTGAAAATGGCAATTAAAGGTGAATTTCCCACACCTGTGACTTTTTAAATTGCAATTAGTGTCTATGTATAAATAGTCAATGAGTTTGTTAGCTCTCATGTGGATGCACTGAGCAGGCTAGATACTGAGCCATGGGGAGCAGAAAAGAACTGTCAAAAGACCTGTGTAACAAGGTAATGAAACTTAATAAAGATGGAAAAGGATATAAAAAGATATCCAAAGCCTTGCAAATGCCAGTCAGTACTGTTCAATCATTTATTGAGAAGTGGAAAATGCACAGATCTATTGATACCAAGCCAAGGTCAGGTAGACCAAGAAAGATTTCAGCCAAAACAGCCAGAAGAATTGTTTGGGATACAAAGAAAAACCCACAGGTAACCTCAGGAGAAATACAGGCTCCTCTGGAAAAAGATGGTGTGGTTGTTTCAAGGCACAATACGACGATACTTGAACAAATATGAGGTGCATGGTCGAGTTGCCAGAAAGAAGCTTTACTGCGCCAATGCCACAAAAAGCCCGGTTACAATGTGCCCGACAACACCTTGACACGCCTCACAGCTTCTGGCACACTGTAATTTGGAGTGACAAGACCAAAATAGAGCTTTATGGTCACAACCATAAGCGCTATGTTTGGAGAGGGGTCAACAAGGCCTATAGTGAACAGAATACCATCCCCACTGTAAAGCACGGTGGTGGCTCACTGATGGTTTGGGGGGGGGTCTCTAAAGGCATGGGGAATCTTGTGAAAATTCATGGCAACGTGAATGCAGCATGTTATCAGAAAATACTGGCAGACAATTTGCATTCTTCTGCATGAAAGCAGTGCATGGGATGCTCTTGGACTTTCCAGCTTGACAATGACCCTAAGCACAAGGCCAAGTTGACCTTCCAGTGGTTATAGCAGAAAAAGATGAAGGTTCTGGAGTGGCCATCACAGTCTCCTGACCTTAATATCATCGAGCCACTCTTGTGAGATCTCAAATGTGCAGTTCATGCAAGACGACCAAAGACACTGCATGTCCTGGAGGCATTTTGCCAAGACGAATGGGCAGCTATACCACCTGCAAGAATTCGGGGCCTCATAGACAACTATTACAAAAGACTGCACGCTCTCATTGATGCTAAAGGGGGCAATACACAGTATTAAGAACTAAGGGTATGCAGACTTTTGAACAGGGGTCAGTTTATTTTTTTCTTTGTTGCCATGTTTTGTTTTATGATTGTGCCATCCTGTTATGACCTACAGTTGAATGTGAATCCCATAAGAAACTAAAGACTTGTGTTTTGCCTGCTCACTCATGATTTCTTTACAAATGGTACATATATTACCAATTCTCCAAGGGTATGCAAACTTTTGAGCACAACTGTACACTCGTTGCCTCCATTACATACATCTATCTAGCAGCGGGTAGGAAGCTGTCTACCACCAGAACAGCCTGTTGGCATGTATTCAACAAGGTGCTTGAAACATTCCTAGTGGATTATGATCCATGTTGACTTAATAGTATAATGAAGTCCCTATAGATTTTTTGGACACATTCATGCTGCAAACATCCCCTTCTATCTCATCCCAAAGGTGCTGTATTGGATTGTGAACTGGGGACTGTCCAGTCCGTTGGTGTGAACTGAAGTCACTGTTGTGGAATCAGCTTGAGATGTGGCATGCTTTGTGACATGGTGCATTGTCCTTTTAGAAGTATCTGTTTGAAAATAGGTTGACTGGCAATGCAGGGATGCATATAGTCAGCAACAATGCTTAGGTATTCAAATTTAGCCTGGTTGGTGTTAAGGGGCCTAATGTGTGCAAGAAAACATCACAGACACCATTACGCCACCAGCATCCTCTACTGTTGACACAAGACAGGATGGATCCATGGATTAATGCAATGTATGCTTAATTCTGACCCTACCATCTGCATGTTACTGCAGGAAATCAAGATTTGTCAGGCCAGGTGACGGTCTTTAAAGAAAAATGCCCACGGCAGCCTCATGTTTCTGTTCTTAGCTGAGTGGAACTTGGCGTGGTCTCCTGCTTTAGTTGCCCATACATTTCAAGGTTTAACGGTTTTGTGTTCAAAGATGTCCTTCTGCACACCATTGTTGTTAAGTGGGGTTATTTGAGTTATGACCTTCCTGCCAGCTTGAATGAGCAATTCTCCCCTGGTCTCTCATTAACAAGATGTTTTCACCCACAGAACTGCCGATCACTGGATGTAATTGTGTATCACCATTCTTTGTAAACTTTAGAAACTGTAGTGTGTGAAAATCCAATTCAGAGATGCTGGAACCAGTACGTCTTTCAACAACAATCATAAGGCAGTCAGTCGTTTTAAATGGGTGTCTATCCCATTCAAATGTTTAGTAGTTTAGTTTGAACAAAAACGTCACCTCTTGATCATGTCTGCAGGCTTTATTAATTGATTTGCAGCCACATGATTTGCTGTTTGGCTATTTTTATTCATGAGCAAGTGTACCTAATAAAGTGGCCACTGAAAATAAAATACCAAGCTGGTGAAGCGAAAGTGAAAATAAAACTCTAGTGCAAGTGGGAAATGGGGTAGGGTAGGTCTGAATGCAAAATGTTTTTGCTGCAATTCATCTCGCTTCTAGGTGTAGAATACATTCTACACATTTCTCCTTTAAAGTTACCACATTACAATATATAATTACCTGCTTTATGTCAAGTCTAATTCATTACACTGCCTCATATTAACTCCCAGCAGCCAGGGGAATGTTGAAGACCTAAATGTGTCCTCTGAAGAACATCTAGCGACTCATCAAGCAAGATAGAGCTTGCAGGGGCCCAAACTACCGCAAGGAGTTACTAGAACAACAGGAGGATAAGCCACTCTTGTCCTTTACAATTCTCATCACCATTGTAGGTAAGCTGGGACCAGGATTTTAACGCTGGAATAATGCAGCTGCACTGAAAGGCATTGATAAGCTTGAGTTTTCAAAACCAAAGGTGAGATAACTATAATCCAAGTTGAAATAAGTGGGTAAACTGCCCCCTACTATACCCCGGATCAACAGTTACAGTGCAAAGTAACCTTGACCTTTATTGAGTTATTACATGACCTTTGTGCTGTAACTAACCTCTATTTTTAGAGTTATTACATGAAAGAAATCAGATCTCTTTAGTCATGTCAGAAAATGTTTGAAGGGTAATCATAATAATACTAAAAATCGAATGGATTCATACAGCACATTTCTACTGACTGAGGTACTCAAAGCATAGAGAGAAACTGACCTCATTCACCACCAATGTGTACAACCCACTTGGGTGATGGGTGACCAATTTGTGCAAGAACGCTCACCACCCATTAGCTGAGGTGGAGAAGTGAGAATTAATATGCCAATGAGGAATGAGGGGATGATTAGGTCCATGATGGGAATAGGGTAAGGTTGGGAATTTAGCTATGATACTGAGGTGAACATACTTTGACAAATTGCCATGAGATTTTACAGTGAGTAGACCCATTTAATGTCTTATCCAAAAGATGGTAACCTATGCATTGCAAAGTCACTTTCACTGCCTTTAGGCTTTATGAATTGATGTTTAGATCCGAGTGCCCCATGCTGGCTCTCCAATTAGTTTGATTCGGCTACAACGTTCTCTTTAACCAATATGTATGCATTAAAAAGTTTCAAGGTCCAATACTTTTTTCTTAAGCCACAAAATGCTCCCAAATTTAATCGTGAGGAACCATCTAATTTTGTAAAATAGTGAACTATTCCTTTAATTAACGTACTTTCGAACTATCCCTTTAAAGTCAACCTCAAACATTTAGAAGATAATGACGTGGATTATATATAAGTGTGAAACAGTATAGGACATATTCCTGTTTACAGCGTGTTTTGTATGTTGCTGTTAAAAGTAATGAATGTAGATGTATGTGTTGCCTGCCTACATAGAACTGCATAATGAACACGGAATCAGGTCAGGAGCAAAATATAAATTACGCAATGCAGAGACACTTTGAAATTGGGTTTAATAACAAATGTTTGACCTTTCCTGAAACGACCGTTGCGTTCGTTTTTATTAAATTCAGTCGATACACTGCGAGGGGGCGGATACAGGGAAGTAGGCCTATCCTCGCCTGTCTTTGCGGTAACATTGTTGTGGAACGACGTCACAGCTGGAAAATGAAGGCGCAGAGGCAGCCATTACTGGAGCTTCTGTAATTATTTTATTCCAAATAAATACTCGAGGGAAACTTCCATGGCAAGAGCCACAAGTCAGGTAGTGAGTATTGCATCTTTAATCCTAATTTCAATTCGAAGCCGTTGCTCAATATGTATTGCATGACGACAGTTAGACAACATTTTCGATGTTACTGTTAGGCCCCCATTTCAAACAGCGGTATGAGGACCTCTGACTAACTGCTACTAGCTAACGCATCATTAGCTACATTGCTCGTTTGCTAGGCAGAAAATACACTAGAGGGAATACTCTGATATTTTTGCTAATACCGTCAATTTATAATATTTACACTTTTCGCAACTTCAAGTCTAAGCAATTGAGAACATAGGCAATAGTACCCCCCCAGTACATGAAAGGTGTCGCTACAGTCGGTACAGTACAGTAGTACTCAACTACCTCTCCACAACAATATTCGGCAAATTGATAAGACTGAAAGGTGTCTTATGTAAAGTTTGCTAGTTAGCAAAACTTTCCAATTTCGTCCTCATGTTCAGTAGTAACCGATGCTAAGTAGTCAGTGTAACATTTTAAAAAAAATAGAGTCCACATTTTGGGTTGTTTTAGTGTAGCTAGGTCGTAGTAGTACGAGATCGGGGGAACAGTTCTACAGCCAGTATTTCAATCAACATTTTCGGGGAACTTAAATGAGTACCTACAGGTAGCGCCTAGTACTACCATCCTGATACTGTAAGCGCGTTAACAAGCTACAGTAAATGTAAGGTACTGTAACGTTAAACTAGATTAGTTTTCAAACCGTTTCACGAGCTGTGAACAACATTGCTTTGGCATCTTGTTAGGCCGTTTCGAAGTGTTTAGTTAACGTTGCCAAACTAGTCTAAATGTTCTGGCTACTTAACGTTACCCAGTTTTATTACTACCGGTATAACTAGTGTAGTTGGTGAGTTTGTTTAGCTAACTAACGTTATGAGTATGAAGAAATATTAAGAACGTTAAAGATAGCTCAAAATCAAACATTACGTTTAATTATGAGGATAGTATTTGGTAGCTTTGTGTGTAGCTTCGCAATTATATGCCTGTTAACGTATAACTGTAGGACCTTCCGTGGCGCTATGAATTCTACAAGTTCAGCTAACGAAGTTAGCTAAAGTTGGCTAGCTACCGACAACCAGTAACGTTGCGGCGGTAGCTGGTTTAGTTGTAATTCCTGGTGGTTTCTTAGCTTATCTAGATAGCTAGCCGGTCAGTCAATTTGGCGGTTACACCTAGGTAACGTGAAGTTGTTGTATATATACGTTATTAGACTACTACTGTACATATACTAGATGACTTGACTAAACTTGAACTATAGCTATGTTATCGGTTTCAAATTAGGTATAGTAATATTAGCTAGTTCGCTATGTCAACATGCTACTAACAAACTTGGTTTTGAATCCGTGAAGCGTCAGCTCTAGCTACAATTAGCTGATTATGCTAAGATACTATAGTTTGTAAAAGACTGAGACTTCAGTTAAGTTTCATCCGTATCAGCATCATGTAACGTAGACTTACTAGTCCTGACTAATTTGTTAAAAACTACTAATAATGGATAAGAACCTATCTGGCCACACCTTGTGGATCGCGGTTGACAAGCTAGCTGGAGATTCACCTGGCAGTGTTTGACAAAGTCATGTTTCGCGTTTGTCAAACTGGCTAGCTAGCTACCTTCTCATTTCACAGGCCTAGGGAGCCAGCTAACGTTAGCTAGCAAGCTCCCCAGTTTAATATTTTGGAAGTGGGCACATTATTTATACAATCTAGAGCGTTTTATTTGGCCTTTGGTGGGTGTTTACATCGTCATCGTGCTTGTATGTTTTATGTAAATTTAAAAGCTTTATATTGTGCTGCTTTCTAACTCAATGAAACGACCTTTGCTTTGCTGTCCTCGCTCACATTCACAAACTGTTAGTTAGCCAGGGCTAGCTAATTTTCTTTTTAGCAGGTACAGTAAAGCACCGATGTGTTGGTAGAAAGGATGCTAGCTATAGTAGTAATTTGCTACCGAAAATGATATTATTTGTTTTAGATTACCAGTTAATCTTACCCTGAATTTAATAGTAAAAAAGCATAATAAAACTTCAATATTTAGTGTCTCACTAGAAATCGTTACTGGGATTTTTCATCCAGGGAAAGGGTTGGGTCAGGAGTTTTTCATTTAGCTACAGTCGCTAGCCTACTTCACGTTGTCTTGTCCGAGATTATTCACATCCCGGCCCCAGTTATTCATTTGCTCCATAGTGGTCATAAGGTAGGTTATATGCTGTCATAAATACTGGCTTAAATAATATAATGATTCAGTGCTCAATTGTGACTTTCTTATATCGTTTAAGATTTGCCTCATTCTCCTAAGTATAGTATTTTCGATACACGTAGGTTGTACATGCTCAACATGCATATTCACACGCATCTTATTTAAAAATGCTTTTTTCTTTTATTCGAGCTGGGAGTCCTGCTGGCTATCGGCAAGAGAGGGAGTGCTGTCCATTGGTTTTTAAACACCTAGCAAACCAGTTTCCCACGTATGACAACTGTAGAGACGACAAGAAAACAACTAAAAACTATAACGGGGATAGTTACCCCTGGTCGTGGGGTTTAAAGTAATTTACTGTAGGTGAGAGAGGGCTAACGTCTTTATTAGGGTCCCAGATGCACGTGTTAAATCTTTGGTACAGCATGCTTTCCAACATATACCTTGAGTTAGCTGCCTGCTCGTGGGCCCTACAACCAACCAGAGAACAGAGCTTGGACAACTGTTTTTATTCTCTTACACATACTCTTAAATGATTGGGTAGTGTAACTGTTCATGGCAAACGCCTGTGTTCTGTTTTGTTCCAGAGATTGGTGACATGACCATTCCAGAATTACATAACGTACTGGTAGAGTTCATTTTCCGCCCAAACCCAATGGGGCCTGATGAGCTGGGCCTCGGATTCTGAGAATGTATGGTAGGGCGGGTTGCAATAGTGCCACACACTGTTAAGAGTAATTAGATTTGTGTATGACTGTGCACCTTTTACTTATCCTCTCTTTCATCTGTAAACAAAGATCTAATTTCTGAGGCTATAGATTAAATATGTTCCCACCGCCTTATTCTCCATTCCCCAATTCAATCATATCCAATTGTATCTATGCCACTGTCTCATTGCAAGAACTGTCAACAGATTTGGGAGAGTTAAAGATTGCGACAAGCCTTCCTCCAACGCTAAGCCATTCTGCTTTTTTCCACTCTTCCACCCAAGATGTCACATTCTGCCTTTCTCCAGCGTGCAAGGGCATGCTCACTGTCAAGCTCTGTTAGCTTTGCAAGCACCGAAGCTGCCTGAGGGGGTTGCTGGAGTGCGATTATAGCAGGAATTCCCTTCTGAAATTGCTTCCCTGCCACTCGTCAGCTAGTAGCACAGTCAAGTCTCAAACCTAGACTGGCGGACATTGAGCCACCCAAGAGGCCACAGCTACAGATGTTTTAATATAGACTGACACATTCTACAGTTGTCACACTTTCCTTCTCACTCTGCTGCCACATTATTGTTAGAAGTCCCCTATGACTGCTGGTGAAATTTGCCAAACAATTATGCACTATGGCAACATGGTCTGGGTCAAGGCGCAATTGTTTTTAGAAATCAGGTCTATTTTTTGGGGTTTGTTACCTTTCTGTGATATCTGACTTTTAGGGGTGTGTGCACAGGTTCTGGTTGGATCTAAGGACAACCTACCTGGAAATGAAGTTGAAATTGGTTATAACTAATCTAGACAAACAACTGTCAAATCTTCCTGCGCCTGGTCACCTGTAATTCTCTTCTCTTCCGTTTAGTATGATGTTGTGCCCATTCAATCCAGCGTGGTCATCTGTTCCTGCCCACTTCCATTAATGGTAAGAAATCAGCCTGACTCCTGCTTGCCACTTGCACTCCCAGGCGCAAGTAGCAGCCACTGTCCCAGCATGGAGGGACCCACCTCTGAGTCCCGGGCCCCAGGGATGCATGCCAACCAGGGCGCTGAGCTCCGAGCACCGCAGGCTCCTCAGCCGCGCAAGAAGAGGTCAGATGACTTCAAATTTGGCAAGATACTGGGAGAGGGCTCCTTCTCAACCGTAAGTAGCCTGTGTTCTATTTCACATGAATTAGCCCCAGATAGATGTTTACATGCAAGGCCATATTGTACTCCATCTAGACTTATCCCATGCTGTCGATTTTAAGTTAACCATGCATCTAATTTTCTTGGGGGGATGAAGTGATCTGCTGCTTTGGTTGTAAGAATATTCTTCCTATGCTATTTTTTCTCTCGCCAGGTTGTCCTTGCAAGGGAACAGGCAACGACAAAAGAATATGCAAGTATGTTATTTAAATATTAGATAGGGAAACAGTTTTCATATACCTGTCGCTTTCTAATGATATTTAACATTTGTAAAGGTTTCAATAAGTTTAAAGATGCTGTTCATGTCTGTTGTGTTGTATTTACCCTATACTTACATTTTCCAGTTAAGATTTTGGAGAAGCGGCATATTATGAAGGAGAACAAGGCGCAGTATGTGAAAAGAGAAAGGGATGTGATGTCAAACCTAGATCATCCATTCTTCGTCAAACTCTACTTTACATTTCAAGATGATGAAAAGTTGTGTATCCTTTAAGAACAGATCATGATAGTTGGAGCCTGGCTACATCACCAGCATTTTCAGGAAATTGTCTTAGTTGTCTGGTAACCATATTTTCTTGTATTTTGTTTGTTTCCCTTAACAATTTGCTATTAGATTTTGGCCTTAGCTATGCTAAGAATGGAGAGCTTTTGAAATATATTCGCAAAATCGGTTCTTTTGATGAGACCTGCACTAGATTCTACTCTGCGGAAATTGTTTGCGCACTAGAATACTTGCATGAGAAGGGGATCATTCACAGGTAAAAACCTTTAAGCCTTAAATGTCATGTGACTGGATATTTTAGTTCAATTTATCTTCCTGATCAATTTATTAACACACCTTTTGTACATGCCTGTCTTTCAGAGACCTCAAACCTGAGAATATTTTACTGAGCGAAGACATGCACATCCAAATAACAGACTTTGGTACAGCAAAGCAGTTGTCTTCAGACAGCAGACAAGGTATCTATATATGTTTTAGCAGCATGAAGCATTAATAAGGAGTTATTTGTCCCTGAACATTCTCCAATTTTATAATGTTCTCACTTCATACCGAAACGTGTTTCTGCTCTTCAGTATTCATCACTCATGTTTTTTTTCTGATTCACACCACCTTACTGTTTTTCAGCAAGAGCCAACTCCTTTGTAGGAACTGCGCAGTATGTCTCTCCCGAGCTGCTGACAGAGAAATCTGCCTGCAAGAGGTAACTGGGATTGTTTTGTCGAGTACCCCCTCACAACTCACTTGGTTTTGTCCTACTGCTTTTGGAGCATTGTGCCAATGCATCGCTCTCGACGTTCTATAGGGTGTTAAATCGATGTTCATTGGTTGTACGTTTCAGCTCTGACCTCTGGGCCTTGGGGTGCATAATCTATCAGCTGGTGGCTGGGCTGCCGCCCTTCAGAGCTGGGTAAGTTGAGCATGATGGCTGCCCGCCTTCGCCTTCTCTTGTAGGCTCATCGCACAGGCTGACTCGATCAAGGATTTGTAAGGACACTTGCCTTAAGTAACTGTTCTTTCTCTGCCTCCCTCCCCTTCCTTACTTATCCCTGCTTACTTACGACCAGAAATGAGTACCTAATATTCCAGAAGATTATAAAGCTTGAGTATGAATTCCCAGAGAAGTTCTTCCCCAAAGCCAAGGATCTCGTTGAACGGCTTTTGGTGAGCCATGTTTTAATTTATATACTCTTAAAGACACTACAGCATGTTATGCTGTTACAATGATTTGACTATTGTCACACTGATCATCCACACAACGGTTTAGATCATTCTAGTAAGAGTTGATTGTGTATACATTAAATTGATTATTTTGCTGCTAGTTGCTGGACCCCTCCAAGAGAATCGGTTGTGAGGAGATGGGAGGTTATGCCCCCTTGAAAGGACACCCCTTCTTCGAAAGCATCTCCTGGAGAGACCTCCACTTGCAGACGCCCCCCAAGCTCACACCCTACTTGCCAGCAATGTCTGAGGATGATGAGGACTGCTATGGAAACGTGAGTCCCTTTCACACATTCATAGAACATGATACGGCTCATCACATCGCATTTGTTGTGACTGTTTTTCCAGAATTATTTTGATGAGCTGGGTTTGTCTTTGCACCATGCATGAACCTCCTGCCTCCATCTCCTGTCTTTGTACCATGCTTAAAATTCCTGCCCCCATCTCCTGTGTTCTCCTAGTATGACGACCTCCTCAGCCAGTTCAGCAGCATGCAGGTTGCCCAGTCCAGCTCGTCCCACTCGATCTCCACCCCTGAGACAATTCCCCCAGCCCCGCAGAGGTCCAGCAGCAACATTGAGCAGTACGTCCATGACCTGGACAACAACTCATTTGAACTGGACCTGCTGTTCTCCGAGGAAGAGAAGCAGCTGCTGCTGGACAAACAGACAAGTGGAAACCCCTGGTAAGCCCCAGTCTGAAGCACTTTCTTCTATTCAGATGTTTTTTGATTATGAACAACTTGAAGCTTTGACATTGAAGCTGGTTTGAAGCTTTCTCTGATGTATTTGTTTACATTGCTTTGCTTTTAAACATTACTAATTCTGACCTACCCAGGCACCAGTTTGTTGAGAATAATTTGATCCTGAAAATGGGCCCAGTGGATAAACGAAAGGTGAGCGGATGGCGATTTAAAACGTAACATTTTGTCTCGACTTAGTTTTGAGAGTAATTAAGTTAGTGTAGTGGCACTTGGAATGTACCACGTTTACAGTTTCCGATAATGAGTAGTGGTTTTTGTTTGTAGTTAAAAAAAAAAAAAAGATTGGGGGTTGAAGAAAGTTGATCCTAGGCCAACAGAGGGGGAATTCCACCTCTGGTACTGATCGTCACTGGGCACTATCGCCCTCTGGTGGTTGTCTCACACTATGACTACATTGCAGGGCCTATTTGCTCGGCGGAGACAGCTGCTTCTCACTGAAGGGCCACACCTGTACTACGTGGATCCTGTCAACAAGGTCCTTAAGGGGGAGATCCCCTGGTCCCCTGAGCTACGCCCAGAGGCCAAGAACTTCAAGACCTTCTTTGTCCACACGGTAAATGTTAACTTTAATTAATGATTATTGATGATGATGTCAAACTGAAATGATCCCATGATTTCTGTTATCTTGTATTGGCTCAGCTTTGAAGATTTGTCATGTTTTTGATTTTTTTACAGCCAAATCGAACATACTATCTGATGGACCCCAGCGGAAATGCTGACAAGTGGTGTAAGAAGATCCAGGAAGTGTGGAGAAAGATCTATCACAAGCACCAAAATCCTGGCCTATAGGAGAGCAGTTCCTCCTGCGGCCACTCCTTCCTCCAAGCTCTGAGGCCAATCACAGAGCAGAGTAACACCCTCTTTAGTGCCCTTCATCACCGCAATGTAAACAAACTCTTTTAGAGACGCTGGCATCTATGGCATCTAGACCTTGTTTATTTTCCTTCTCTGAAATGAGCAGAACCAATAGGAAAAAAGACACCATGGGATTCGGGGTTGCTTTGCTTGTTCTTTGTGCTCTCTGTGAGGCTTCTAAATGCATTTCTCCATGTGTGGATGATGAGACTGCTTCCATGCACATCGGCATCTTGTACATTCTGCAGAGGAAAGAGAGGACAGGCTTGTCTGTAGAATTCCAACGGCGTAGGTACCCTTAGAACCATCTCGGTGTAAGGACTGGTTTCCTCCTTCAGCCACACTAACAAAACACAACCCAGCATCACTTGTATCACTTGTGCACCAGAGCCTATTATTAACAAACCTCTGAGAATGGCTTTCATATGAGATTGCTACTTTGTCAGTTCACAGCATTGCTAGAAAATGTTCACTAACCATGGATATGGTGATACTTTCTCTACACATATTTCATAGACACATTTGATCGACTCCTGAACAAATATTTTCACCAATTCCAAGGAAGTGAACATTATGCTAAGCTTTAAACTACCTCAGTAGTAACCTTCATTGAAAGCTATTCTCATTTTGAGGTTTGCTAAAAGTACCTAATCCCAGTACAGTTTCAAAGTACATCCTAAGCTGACATTGTATGCCTACGACATCAGACCTGAACTCCAATCCATATACTCGACATAGTGTTGCTCTGCAAGCAGCGCTTACCCAATAAAGCATATTTTTGTCACTTCCCCATTGTCCACACATAATTATATTTTAATTGGTTCTGAAGGTTCTTGGTACTTACTAATTGCAGTCCAGTTTGGGTCTGTTAATGTTTCAGAGTGGAGCGCTGGTCCCAAAGTGAGGTATAGATATGAAAAGCTTTAATTGCTTCAGCGTGGTTTTTCCATAGTCTGAGGCTGTGAGGACCGTCCCTAGTAGTAGACCTGTCACATTGCAAATAGAGGGTGGGTGAACATGCCACTAGCTTGTACTCTTATAAGACTTGCTTAGCTTTCCTGCACGGCCAGTTTTGTAGCTCAGCCTTGTCTGCTTGTCTACCAGGGCACTGGAGATATAGTTTTATACAATTTATGGTGGGTATTTTGACTGCATTAGCAACCATGGCTAATATTATTGAATTTTTTGGCTGTTCTTTACCATTCACTGGCTATTTCTTTGTGGTTTGAATACTGTTTTCTTTTGGTGGGATTGTCGGTTCATCTTCAGTATGTCCTCTTAAAAACAAAATCGAATGCTGACTACCCCATATTGAACAGCGTTGGCGATAAGGAAAGCTTCAAAAGAGTTACATCCATAATACTATACTATCATTTTTTTTTTTTGAAGCAATCACAGTATAGCGGTATTCCCTGGGCAAGTTGGCTGTTTGCCTAAATGGGTTATCAATGTTTATTGGGAGTATCCCTATGGTTTTTCTACAACATGACACCTGGCCCAATATGTATCGAGCAATTGATTTGACTTTTGCTCGTTTTTTTTTTTTGTTTTTTTTGGTTAAGATAATAGTAATACTTTTAATTCTGACATTACTTAAAGGTCCTCTCAAGAGATATTCCTCCAGCTGAGTCATTGTGACTGGAGCAGGTGAACCGTAGCCTCGGGCCTCTAAGTTGGGCTGAACGTGTTTTCGATGTCAGCTAAAGGGTATCTGATCCAAATATCAGATTAAATTGCTGTATCTGTCTCTAAAGTAAGGAAACACTATAGAAAGTGTTTGCTTCTCTTGTTAGAACATTTTTAAAATCAAGTTGGGCGGCAGTCGGTTACATTGTCTATGTAATTCTCTACCTGGTTTGTAACTGACTAGAACTGTGATGTACAGACGATTGTATTATTGAAATCTGAAGCAAGTAATGCAATGATATTAGGATACAGTTTTTGTATTTTTATTCTTGTATAAGGTTATTTGATGGCTATTATTTAGCCTGTAGTTCATTCTGTGTTATTTAAATTCTAATATATGAATCATATTTGGATTGAAGTCATGTTCAGGGGCCATGTTGTGTATGTATTGAGATGTAAAGCCTTTGAATGTGAATAATTATTGTAAACTATAATATTTTACAGCTTTTTTCTTACTATATCATATACATTTTCTATTTGCTCAGTGATTTAATCATATTTCTGATAATTTAATGAATCTGTTCATTCTCTCTCTGATTATTTGTGCGCTAGATCAGTAGTTGAATGATAAATTTTCCACGTAATGCTTGGTAGTCCAGTAATTAAAGCATGTAGGGATTTAGGCATACAATACTATCATGACTCCTGTCTTCTGTTACGACCTGAGGTAATACGACTGCTGAAACATTAAATGTATCTGTCCATACGTTTTCGGCCTGGTGTTAAATTGATACAGTTTAAAGGCTTATTTGATGTCTGAAATTATTTCTTTTCCCACGTGGCAAAAATGTTAAATTTAAGTCTGTACTTTCCAACTGTTGTTTTTTTTGAATAATGTAAGCAATATATTTGTTTGGTTTAAGGCATCTCATTGTTGCTAATACATATTGATATGTGAAGTGGTGGGCAGCTAGCAGCAGGAGGTGGAGGGAAAGGAGTGGCATCGCCTGTGCCTCGAGTGTACAGTCTACTGGAGAGGGAGGCTTCCTGTCATCAGCCTCAGTCATACCAGAGGGCGGAGAAGAGGGGATGGCAGAAAACAGCGCTGATGCTTGTGATTCCGTCTATCGGAGGTGTTTGACTCATTCTCCCGGGGACAAACCCCAATTAACCACCAACGGTACATCCAAATGGGTTCGCTTGAACGTGGGGGGGACGTACTTCCTAACAACACGACAGACGTTGTGCCGAGATCCGAAATCATTTCTGTTCCGACTGAGCCAGGCTGACCCTGACCTCGACTCTGACAAGGTAATGTTAGCCGTGCTAACTAGCCTCCGGATCTCATGTGTTCAGTGAATATTTTAATATCTCTGGCGTTTTTTATTCTAGATTGTGTTGCCTACAAATTGTAACGAGGCAGAGAACAGAGATTTTAAAGACTGAATATGAAAGACCGCTAGTTGACTGAACCTAGATTCCGACAGCCGACGTAAGCCTAGCTACTTTAGCCTACTGACTAGCTTGTTTGCAGGAACCCCAGTAAGTTGGCGTATACCAGTTGTCTACCTAGCAGACCCTGTACTTATTTGGTACAAATACAAAAACAAAGAGTTTAGTGATACAGTGTAGACTAACTAGCAGGTCAAAAATAAGCGCCATTGTTATGTACTATCATTTTAGCTAACTTCCACTTTCCCTTCCTGAAAAAAAAAGTTGATTCCCAGTCTTTTCCGTGGTCTGCTGTCATTCATCAGAGGCTACTGTACGGGAACCCGTTTCATCTTTTGTTAAAACCGACTAATCGTTATTTAAAAGCAAGTAGTATGTATTCTTTAGTTACGATTTCGACCTATTGTTAACGTGTGCCCCCCTCCCCTATTATGTGCTGGGCTTGCCCTGGGAGATTCAGACATGGTCTGGGATAGCAAGTAATGAACCATTAGTGCCCAATGATGCGCTGGCTGACTGGAATAGACTTCAATTTGAGTGCCTGACTGCCAAATTCTAGCACGTCATTATTTTCACGTTTATCAACTGGGCATAGGGTAAGAAGTCGTTGTTTGCATAGAGGGGTAAAATGTTAGTGATGCTGCTAACACTAAATAATAACGATTAAATAAGTAAACTAATTCAAACTCAACTTGGTAATAATGTATTGTTCTTTTGTATGACATTTAAAACAAATGATTTAAAAGTGAGGTACCAAAATGGTCGTCCAATTTGAACTTCTATTTATTGGACAGTAAAAAGGAAAGCCAACTGATGACCCATAAAAACCAGATGGGAACTGTCAAAAATAAAGAAATAATATATTGATTGGTGTCACATTAATAGTGAATCGGAGCTGGTGTTTTGCTTTACTGAGCAGGCTCATAATATCATATCTTTCTCTTTTGCTTGTTATTTAAAATTATTCTGCTAGCTTTTAGATGTCTTTTACACATACAAATGTCCACCATCATCCTCATTCCCCTTGTCTTCCGCTGTGTATGGTACAGCCTGAATATGGAAGCCCTCTCCCTCCAGTATTTATGCCTTCGCCAAATTGCGGTAAGGCTATGACAACGGTAGCCAAGGGATGATGTTGCGTGCCCTCCTGAATAGGATTTATTGGGCGAGAATCACGAGCCTCTGTTCGTCCATCTGCCAGCAGCAGTGTGCATTTCATGCATCCTCTCCACCCCCAGTAGTTAGTCAGTTTTAAAAGCATCCTTGGGTGTTCTCTGTCTTGCTGCTCTGTTACAGTCCATTGCTCTCATCTCCATACCACTGTTAATCTTTATCATTACCCCACATTCCCTGGGTTTGCTTTTGTCTCAGTTTCTTTCATATTTTAATTTTGCTCCTGCAAATCTTCTAATCTCTCAGTAGCCTAAATCTGTGTGTTTTTGGGGTGGTTTTATCCAAATGTCTACAGCTGATCATTAATGGAGCGGCCCAGCCCAATCCCCTGCCTAAGTGCAGATTGGGCTCTTAGGCTAATGCACTGGGCAACATATCCCTGTCCGACTGCCGGCAGGTTTGACTAATGGTTGCATTCAATATAAAAATAGCCATTCCTGTCAAGCAAAGTCAGCTCTATAGCCAACGCGTAGAAAAATGTTTATACATGAATTCATTTTGCACATGAATGAGTGCAAGTGTTCTGAGTCATTTCACACGGCCATGCACGTGAACAGGAAGCGCCGAAGAATGAAGGCTAATTTCAAGTGCTCTGTTTTTGGCTGATGCAGTATTGTGTTTCTTAGCTCAGGGAAAGAGTAGCTGCTGTCTTCAGTCAGCCACCCTGCTGTGCTTTAGGAGGAGCTCTGCATTATTCATGTTGTTGACGGGAGATTATTTTGCACATTGCGCATGGGGTATGCCAGGGAGAGTGTGATGTGGGCAGTACATTCATCCACAGTCATGACAGCTGACAGATACACCAAAAGTCTTGTTTGAAGGAGGATTAAGCCAGCAAAGTGCCCCTTTATAAGACATTACTTGACACTACCTGCTTTTCATTTCTTGAAAGAAAGCGCAATGTGATTAAGGAATCACCTGACCTAATAATCAGTCTGTTTCCCTTGGTTCATCTAAGCAGTTTTGTGCACTTTTTGACCTATTAAAATACTTCACAGAAGCATACTGGGTCAGAAAATATGTGGATGGTCTGCTATCAGATTATTTTAAGACTATAGCATGCTTACAGGACTTGATCACTTCAGCCCTTGTTAGTGTAAGCGCCCTTGTTAATGTAATCTTAACCGAATGCATAACCACTCAAGTGGAATTCCAGCTCTCCGGTTTTGAGAGCAACATCAATATTTCACGTATTCCATTGCTTAAAATTCTTGTTCCTTTCAGATCTCGTTCTTATCATGTTCATCTCCATTTGCTAGCGGAGAAGGCTCTCTCCAAGGTGTGTGTGAGAAGCGCGGCCTGCATTTAGTACCGGGTTCTCGCTTTATTTCACGCCTGAGCACACTACTGGAGGGAGGCAGTGTCAATATTTAACACCCGTATCAGCTCCCTCCTTCTCCAGTGCTGCCTTTAAACCACCACCACTCAATACAATGCCGCAAAGTGCTGCTCGGCCTGTCGCCAGAACCAGTGAAGTCAGCACCACTTCAGTGTGACATCACCAACACAGGAAATGTGTATGACTGAACATGCCGTGGAACACTCCAAAAGTTAGGCACATGGAGATCTCAATAAATGTCCTAATCCTTCCTTCCAGGATGAGACAAACTAGCATCTGTTTTGGTCAGGGATAAATCCAAGCCAGTCTAATTGGAATGAATGGCAGTAGAGGCTACAGGTGATGCATTTCCAGTTTTTTCACAATGATAACTTTTATTATTTGAGTTATTATCAAACTAAAATGTTTAAACCAACGTATGTGTTTGACGTACAGTTGTACCTAAAATGTAATCAATTAAAAATGTTCTCTTTACACTCTTAGCTCTTAAATACCCGGCTATATTTCCACCACACTATTTATTTGTTTTGCTGATTTTCTGAAGGGATTTAGGGATTCAAGGAACTTGAGGGTTAAACTAATGGATATGGTAGTATTGCATTCTCTAGAATAACTTCTAAATATTTGTCTTCAGGAATTTTTCAAATTGTTTCCCTATATTATTCATTAATGGAAAATGTTTATTAATTATATGTCACTTGGAACTTTCACATTCAGGATGTTTTCCTTATATGCATTGTAATTTCTGAGAATGTCCAAAATATATTAGTCTAATGATGTTGTTTTACCACCAGTATGTCCTTAGCTATGTGCTTACATAGTGTTGGCAACATGTGTGTCAAGACTCAATATGCAAGACAATTTATCGACCATACATTAGCGCTTTAATAGACACATTTAAAACTCTTGATTAGTTTGAGTAATACAATTTGGCAGACAAGTTCAGGGTTTTCAGCCTTGCTGACCCACACAATATAAGTCATCAGGCATCCATCGTGTAATAGTGGCCTTTATGAAGGCATTGATTTGCCTGGGGGAAGGTGCATCGTTCATGTGGAAAGACATGTTTACACTTGCCTTTTTTAATAGACGAGTTGGTTGAAAGTTTCTGACAGTTCAGAATCGTGACACACAGCCTTCTGCCCCTTGATGCGCAAGCATAATTTTTGTGACATTGTTTCCTGTCTGCTAAACAATATTTATACCTATATATACCTATATACTAGGCTTTTAAACTTAAATATTCATGAATAATTAACTTAAAATATCCAAAAGAAATTGTTGTGGAACAAACGATTCATGGATAACACCTAATGTAAAATATAAACTGAATCTTAATTTAATGATATTGAATTAAATTATATTTCCTTTAATTAAATTTTAATTGCATTTTGGTAGCCCCTTTCTACTACTTCAATTCAAATTATCTTTTTTTAAAAAAAAGATTGGACAGTCACAGTCCTTACTTATTTGCATAGGTTTTTGTTGATTAGGAAATCCGAAGAATTCAGGTGGAAGGTGAACGCTAGACTCTGCCGGAGAACCAGATATATTCATTGACCAGGTAGTGTTACTAATAGACCACAGCTATACACACTTCAATTAAAATTCAAGACTTTGTTTGGAATTTGGGGCTTTCTAATTTCCATTATGAATTCAGCTGTTATAAATTCCATTTATAAGTGATTTAAAAAATTGTTCTGTATAAATTACCTAAAACAATCTGTGAGTGCCATGATACAATATCAGTAGTTCTTTTTAAGCCTAATATCAACTGATTTGGACTGTTTGATGTTTAATTTGTGGAATAATTCCTAGTTTACACTGCAACCACGGCTGACTAACTTCCTGATCATTTGGCTGAGCTTTCATCCCATCATAATAAGGGTAATGTCCATCCTAATATTGCCATTGTAAGTCCTAATTCTGTGGTTAGCCAGCTCAGTCAGTGGCGTAACAGAGAAGCAGAGTCAGCTGTAACCGGCTCCCTGTCGGTGGATGGTTGCGAGGCAGTGTAAATATTTTACATTGTGCTGCTTTCTTTTCCTTGATAGAGTACTCTTCCTCACAGGGATTGCTCTGGACATCGGTGAGTTTCCTTTTGCCAGCCCAGCCATGATGGAACTCTTTAACGGCCTCCTATAATGAGAAAGCTTTCAGTGGCTTCTAAAAGGAGCTGTTCGTTTTAAAACGTGAAACATTCATCAATCATAAATTCTTCAGCCAAATGCACTGTCTGTGAGCATGGTGAATGACGTGGGCCTGAAAATGGTAGATGAAAGCAAAAATAACCCAGAGGAAAGGTCAGACTTTACAAAAAATACATTCAATATTTTGTAATATGAGATGCTTGCACAAGCTGATGATGTGTAGACATATGCAACATTTTAGGATTACTCAGCATTTATATTTGACAGTAAGATCTTAGTTCTACTTCTAACCCGACAATGATCGGGCCTCCATTAAGGGGTATATTCAGACTTGTAGATTGTCTGTTTCTCTGTCTCGTGCTGATAGCTCTGTATGCATCTGCTTACTAAGATTCAGAATTCTAAGTCCTCCACTACAGGGATGGATTTTTATTAATACTTTATTTCCGATACTTTAAATGTTAGTGTCCTTCCCGAAGTATTTCAGCAGTATCCCATCAATTTTGAACTGAAAATGAAAAGGATATTTGAATGTCTGCTTTGAGGCTTTTAAGTCTAGGCATTTAAAGCCCCAGCAAACGTTTGACTTTCATGTCATTGAAGGGCGGGCCACAGTGGTATTTCCTGTGGGAGGAATGTGTATGGGAGAACGATTAGGGCATACTGTAAGGCTTTCCTCTCTTTGATGCCCTCCCTTCCTTCTAATTACTAATGGTTTACCCTTATAGTGTCTTTTGTTGATGAGCACTTTGATCTACTAGTTCTTGCAGTCACTGATGAGCTCAAGTGATGCGACAGAGACTGCGAGGTGAGGCCGGTGCTCAGCGCTCGGCTGTACGGTTCTAATGACTAATTATGTTGTGAGTATTGGAAGTATTCACCCCTTTTTTCACATTTTGTTCCATTATGAAGTGGGATTGAAATAGATTTTTCAGGATGTATCTTTGTCAATTTACATAATGTCAAAAGTGAAAAGAAATTCTAAATGTATCACTGCTACAAGTGAAATATAAAAGTAAATATTGTTTAAGCAATCACACATTTGATTCAAGGGTAAAATGTTTCTTTAAAAATTGCATAACTTTCATGGACTGTGCGTAATAATAGAGTTTGTCATGACTTTTAAATGGATACCATTTCTTCAATCTCACTTACATACGATATCTGTAAGGTTCCTCTGTCAAGTATTGAATTTCAACCAACTAAATTGTTAAATGGAAGTAGTGTGCAAAAGCCTCCAAGAACAACAGTGACTGGTACAGTAGATGGATACCAATAACCAATCAGTCAGGATCAAACATGGTCTAGTTGATAATTCTGCTGGGGATGATGTTTTACACCTCTTAAACAAGTCAAAGACAATCATCCTCCAGAACGGAGGAAGACAGGGACAGGGATGTCACCAGCAGGCCAATGGTAATTTTTGAAACAACTGAAAAAAACGGAGATTGAATTGACAATATTGCAGTGATTATAATGGAAAAACTGAAAAAGTTGTGAGCGAAACGACTGAGGATGATTCTTCAGTGTCAGATGTGCCAGTTCCAGTATCTCAGAAATGTCAGTTTTCTTGGACTTTTCACACAACAGTGTCTAGAGTTTAATGAGAATGTTGCACCAAAAACATCTAGTCAACAGAAGTAGTGCAGGTATTCTGCCTGCTAACTGGTTGGCCGCTAACAGTAGTGATAATAATAATAATAGCAGTCCAACTGGGTGTGCATGTCCTTGTCAGAGGTGGGCTACTGCAGCAGACTGCAACACACCGGGTTTCACTCCTATCAGCTAAAACAAGTAGTAGCTCCAGTGGGTCACGATCACCAACACTAGACAACTGAGGAGTGGAAAAACACTGGCTGGTGTGACAAATCCAGGTACTGTCTGGCGGCAGTGGTGTAATGGTGTGGGGAATGTTTTACAGGGACCCGTTACTTCCCTTGATACTAACTGAGCAAAATTTGAACGTCCCCTCATGTAGCTAAAGTTTATCCTTCATAAAATTGGTACTTGACGCAGGACAATGCCTCATGTCACAAAGCATGTTTTGTCTCAGAATAGCTACAGAAACATGACGTGACAGAGCCCCTTTGTGATAAGATTTAACTGGCTGTTCACAGCCTGAATGCGCTGCTGTCCAATCTGCAGCAACTGCGTAATAAAATCACGTTAGCATGGACCAACATCACTGTGGAATTTTTGAGACATCTTGTAAAATCCATCCCTGAAGAATTCAGCCTGTTAAGGAGGCAAATGGGTCTGACCCGGTACTAGTTAACTGGCCGCTGAATTTATAATTACGTTAATGGATTTTATACAAATAAAATTAAAAAAGGCTTTAAAATCTGCAAGAATTAAAAAAAAAAGAACACACCACAAGGCATTTTAAAAAACAGTTACACTTGTTTGCCTTTAAATGGCATCCACTGTGGAAATATGCTACTACCTTCTTAGCATTTGTTAGCATTATTTGGTTCATAAAAAATTATTGGCCCATGAGTTCACCGCTGTTAATACTGTATAACAGTAAGAAACAGGAATGGTATAAAGGTAAATCTGGATACCCCCAACCATAAGATACGTCATGGTTAATCCACTCAAACTAACCACCACTGTGTGTTAATTTTTTTTTAGATTTTAGATTACTATTTTAGGCAAATTTATTGTCATTGACAATAAATTTGTACAGTACAACGAAATGCAGTTAGCATCTAACCGGAAGTGCAAATAGAAGGAGGCAGAAAATGTACAAATATTAAGTATATGTGTTTTACAAGTGGAATGTATAGATGTGCAAAGAAGGCAAATTCAGTGCAAATGGCAATATTAAATGTGCAATTAAGGCAAATAGAGGAGGGCAGAACATTTTTAAATAGTGTATGTTACAAGTGGGATAAATAGTTGTATGGGTACAAATGGCAATTCTAAATGTGCAGTGGAGGCAAGTTGAAGGAGTAAGGTAGTGTGTGCAACTTAAATGCAGGGATGGCAACAGTGAGGTTCCCGAGGTAGACATGTATCTTTAACAACTGTAAAATACATTATCAGACTTTGCAAGGCAGTGTCATAGTCTGGTAGTACAAAGGGAGTAGCTTCATAGATCTGTCCTTTATAATATGCTACATCCAGTCCCGTTGGTGCTGGCTTTATGTCTGGCCTTTTTGTTTAGGTAAAGCCATTGCGATCTCATAAGTCCTGGGCACAAATCAGTGATGTCCACTGTCCTTCATCAAGTTTTTATGTGGGTGTTAATTTCCTCCAACTGAGTATCCTTCCACTGAAGAGCTTATTTAAATGTCACGTTAAGCTTGTTTCACGGGATCACTACCCAACATGCTTGGATGCTCCCCATTCGCACTCAACACTTAATTAAGCTCATTCAATTATTTCCCCTTTCTTACTCCCCCTTACATATCAGTACCCCTCCTCTCCTATACTCCCTCTATATTTCCCTGTAGGGTTGTCACTATTCCCTCGCCCATTCCTCCCACTCCCTGTGTTTGTTGCTCAGTGCTTCCCTGGTCCGGGCCCCCAGAGAGAGGCTGTTGTTTTTCATTTAAACACTGTGTCCTTTGTCTGTTGCTCCACCTCTAATCGCCACTCCCCCCCCCCCCCCCCAAAAAAAACGGGGTCACTCCAAGTGGGCCTCATCCATAGAAACATGAGGACCCAGCCAAAAAACAACTAAACCCCGAGGGGTCCCAGCAAAGCATTCGACAGGGTTTGAGTGAAGCTCACTTGGTACACTCCGGGCACCTTGTTCCACTTTGAGAAGAGAGTTTTAAAAACAGTGTCCACGTATGTACACATCTAGATGTTCTTATCCTTATTAAAAACCTTCTATGAATTGTCACTGCAGCACATGGACATAATACAGCAGATATGATTGAGTGTGTTCATTGTGGACCTGGCTCAGCAGTTAAGTCAGTGTTTTGCAGGTACAGCTGCACCCAATCGTCTACCTGTGGTTAAGTTTTAATGTCTGGAGAAGAAGTGTAAGAAACTGGCGCGCACGCAGAGCATTTAGGCTAGTTCATAACCCATGGGTTCCAGTGGGGTATTTTCTGCCATGGAAAGGAGGCCAGTCAGTTAAGAATGTTCAGGTTCAGCACCATAGAGACTGCTCTGAGACACTTTCATTACTGGAAAGACTAATGGGTTTCACAAGGTTTGATGAAAGTCTGTCTCTTGTGAAGGAAGCTGGGAACATAGGCCTCTGTGTGTCGGTTGGAGTTTGCCTTGGAGTTTGCCTAGATTTGTTCAACCGTGACTAAGGCTTGGAAAATATGAAAATGAAGCGTGTGTTCTTGTGTAAATTATGTTGGGACAGCTGCCGGCCCGGTGCCTTGGCTCATTTGTCTAGATCGCTCCGAAGCCAAATTCTCAACTTCATGCAAAATCCTGTTGCGTTTAGTGGTTTTCCACAACATTCGGTTGGGTTTAACCCCCCACAAGGTTTTGGTGAATGACATCCGCACACTACTTCCATTTAATCCTTTTTAAATTATCTTTTCTTTCTTGTCTGGAATGACTGGTGTTTAACAACTAAAGGGTGCTGAAATAAAACAGTTTCAGTGATTTCTGCGTTTTAATGGCATGAAGTAGGTGTCTGTGTAATTACTTCCTGTAGTCCTGCTTAAGAACGTTCTGGGTTCTGTAGTCTTTAATTGTTTTGCAGTAGTGTTTTCCTCTGTGGATTCAACCTTCTGTTTCAAATCTCATTCTGTTATGCTCTAATTATTTTAACCTCCCATTGCCCCAAAAGAAAAGGATGTTCTAATCACAGCACTTATAAGAATATGGGTATACCCACTGGATATGAGAATCAAATCCCACCCCGCTAATTGTGGTAATATAGTGGCGATTCCAGCATTATGGATGCCAGCATTTGCATGAAAAAAATCATAACATTGTGTAGTAGAATGTACAAACCAAAATATGCATGAAACACTATCTAAATATTGGAACTACTTGGAAGCATTATGGATGTTACATTAAGTGAACAATGTTTTACAGGAGACCAAATACACAAGGTCAAAACATGGATTGTCCTGCTTAGAAATACCTAGAAATATGTCTTTGGTATTTTGATCAAGAAATCAGCCAAATTTAAATCTATTTTAGACTCTAACATTCATAAAGGTCAGCCATATTTAAATTGATTTTAGACTCTAACATTCATAAAGGTCAATTATTGCCTCCAGCCAAGCCTTTTCTTTAAATAGGCCAATCCATTTTTTTACCTAAGACTATTGCTAATATTTGGTCTCCCCAAAAGGTTATTCATTTCATGTAACATCCATAATGCTTCCAATTAGTTTGTTTTCTAACTTTATGGATGTTTGAGTCTAAAATTGATTTAAATATGTATATAAAAGGTCATCCGAAGGCATAGTGGCTTAGGATGTAATGACTTCAAGTCAAGGTCAGGTACTAAACCCTAGCATCTTATTTGTATTACTTTTTATATACCAATTAACAGTTGTACGAGTTTTACATGTTGACACAATGTTTGTCATTAAATTGTTTCTGAAATATTATTATTGTTAAAATAGGCAAATTAGACAATATACAGTTCATATGGCCATACTGATCTGCTTTTCAGGACACTGTATGTATGTTTTTACAGGTTACATTTGAAACAAAAAACATACATTTTCAGTGTCAATCTTGAATAGGAAACATTTTCAATATAGGCCTAATATAAAAGTTTAAAGAAAATACTCCAAAAGAAGCACACGATGTGGTGAATCCTCAAGCTTTACTTATGATCCATTATTTTGTATCCATTGCGTCCCTAAGCGTTATGGATATTAAGTATATTATATCTCTAAAAAGGATACTGACATTG
Organism: Esox masquinongy; assembly: GCA_016801175.1. Classification (NCBI taxonomy): domain Eukaryota; kingdom Metazoa; phylum Chordata; class Actinopteri; order Esociformes; family Esocidae; genus Esox; species Esox masquinongy. The sequence continues at coordinate 51,774 of JACXGI010001368.1, forward strand.
AACAAGAGAAACCCATTACTGATCATGTTACAGAGATGATGATGTACAAAAACCTTTCCTATAATTGTTATGGGTGTTCCATTGAAACTCTAAAGCGTTTTTTAATATTCCCTTTCTACATTTTCCAGTGTTCTCCTTGCCGTGTCTCCAGTGCTGGCCCTAGCCTTTTTGAGGCCCTAAGCAGAATTTGATTTGGGGGCCCCCTCTCCTGTAGTGGTCCAGGGCTCACTAGCAGCCTGGGGCCTCCTAGCGCTCGGGGGCCCTAAGTGGCCGCTTATGTTGCTTATGCATAGGGCCAGCCCTGCCTGTCTCACTGCAACAGCTTCCAACTAATTTTAGAGAGTGGAAGACCACAGTCGCCCTTTCTCATACGTACCTGCATCACACCATTCTGCTTTTTTTGAGGGCCCACACACTCACCACCCAACCACTTTAGTTCAATCAATCAAATGTATTTTATAAAGCTCTTTTTACATCAGCATTTCTCACAAAGTGCTTATAGAGGTATCCCTCCCAAAACCCCAAAGATCAAGCAGCAGCAGCTACAACAACAACAACAAATTGATCCACACGTGGCTAGGAAAAACCCCCCGATATGGTCAGAACACTGAGGGTTGGCCGGTCTTCTGGATGTCTCAGCTCTGCAGAAGCCTGAGGATTCGATATAGCACAGTGAAACCAGGACAACCCTGCTGACAATTCCTTACCAATAGTCGGGGGGCAGAATAAATTTTGCCCTCCAACTATAGACCTGAATGATAAGGAATATGTTGTCATTTGGACATATTTCTGAATACTCAGGCTGACCTACATGTGGAATCAGTCATAAACAGGACATTTTCATTGAAGGGTAGTGTGTATCTGTTTCTCCACAACCCATGCAAGGATTATGAGCCCAGGAGCTTTTTCCATAATTCACGTGTGCTTGTGGTAAAGCTTTTATTTCCTGACATATACTCCGCATGCTTTTATGTATTCTACTAACGGCTGTCCAGTGGATTTCCTCTCTCTTTACTCGTGGTTGACAGGCAGCCTAGCGGTAAGCGCATTGGGCCAGTAATGGAAAGGTTGATGGTTCAAATATTAAAAAATCCTCAATGTGCCCTTGAGCAAGGAACTAAGTCACTCTGGATAGCAACATCTGATGAATACCTTAAAATGTAACAAAATGGATTGTGAATCTGTTATTAATTTGTTTCTAAGCAACTCGCTCCGATAGTCACAGTTCGACACATTCCCCAAAGCACATCTTGCCAAGCCGTTCTAATCTCATCATACTGCTCACTCAACAGGAAGTATTTTCCAGAATTTACACCCCTGGAGGAGAACGCATTTTCCCGGTGCAACACAAGGCTGACCTGTCCTATATTCCTTTCTTTCACAGTACCCCCTGGGCACTACGTGAATACCGCACCCAGGATTGGAACCCTCGTCGCATTGACAGGGAAGGTAAACCTGGACTTAAATTGTTTTTTCTTTTTCAGGATGACACGGGTGCCTATCTCATAGATCGAGACCCAGCGTACTTTGGGCCGGTGCTGAACTACCTGAGGCATGGCAAACTGGTGCTCAACAGGGACTTGGCAGAGGAAGGTGAGAGTGAAATCTGAAAGGAGATGTTAGGGCCCAGTTGCGCCGGAAAGCTGCTGGTTTCAGCTATGTCTGTAGCAGTCCGTTCGTGTTGAACGTGCCTCCGTGTGATTGATTGAAATTTCTGTGTTTTTTGAAGGTGTCCTGGAGGAGGCGGAGTTCTACAATATCACATCATTAATTAAGCTCCTCAAGGACAAGATCAGGGAACGCGACTGTAAAACATCACAGGTAGGTGCAGTTCACCATCGACACACTGCTCGCTATAGATGTGGTATTTATTTTTAACCCTTGTTTTAAACCCCTTTGGGGTTCCTGTGAGTTGACTGTTACAGTAAATGCACCTGCTCCATCCCAATGCTTGATCTTCCACAGCAAACCTGTGTGTGGGTTGGAGCCAGAATTCACTCTCAGATCAAAAACCTTTTTCCTCCCTCTCTTCCTCTCTTCCTCCCTCCACTTCTCCTGTCTCTTTCCCCAGGCTCCAGTGAAGCACGTGTACCGGGTGCTGCAATGCCAGGAGGAAGAACTCACCCAGATGGTGTCCACCATGTCAGATGGCTGGAAGTTTGAACAGGTAACACTGGCTGCCAGCACGAGGATCCGAGGATCCGAATGTCCTTTGTTTATTTGTACTTCCCTCGCCCCGTAATCCTCACATCACCCTATCAATCCAATTCATTAATTGGAGAGAAAAAAACAAGAAAAAAACAGTCACCTTTTTTCCAGTGTCTTATTCGTGATCTGGGCATTCCTCTGTGCTCTGATTGGTTGTTGCAGCTTGTCAGTATAGGTTACGGGCGGGCCCAGCAGTCAGAGTTTCTGCTGATTGTGTCAAGGGAGGTGAAGGGGGAGGAGTCTACTTTCCCAAGCCACAGCGGAGAGGTGTGTCCCACAATGTTCTGTCCACGGGTCACTGCATGTCCTCTATGTACCCATTCACAACCCTTTTGGCCACCGTGTGTCCCAGCTCTTCATAAAAGAGGTGGACATTTTGATTTTAAATTGTTAGGTGTCTACTACCTGTCCAACAAAGGACCCAAAAGAAGCACCCCTTCAATGTCTGTTGTTTGATTGTACCCTTCCCCTTCACATTATGTTTTCAGTTTGCTGGTAATACTTGTATTTACCATTTTTCTTGATAAATATCTTGTAGGAGATTTTTGAAACCTTGTTTATTCTTTGAGACATTATGAAAAAGACTGAAGCCGGATTTGGTTATACATTGTTGCGGAAAATGTTAGTTGTACGTTTAAATAACTTTTTTTCAGACAATGTATTTGTAATTTCTTTCGGTTCAGCTAAAGCTACCAAGCCCTTAAACTCTCTTGGAAAACAGTTTGGACTGTGTTCAGGCTGTAAGTGTGAGCACTGGATGAGTCTCCCCTGTCCCCCACTATCCCTAAGGAGGGATCACTGGATCGCCCTGGGAGCTGGAATCTTACTAATCATCTTACGGGGTTCAGATGGGAAACCCCTTAAAACACTTCCTCTGCCTAAGCTTAAAACTCTGCAAATGAGCCCAGTCATCTGGGGTTGAGTGCTCTGCTAACCAGTGACCCTTGTCTGAGTCACGCATGCATACATTTAACATATTATTGGCCCGGCTAAGTTTTGGAATTGAACCCACAATTCCTATTCATGGCTTGTGCAATGCTTTGTTGAACAGTGCAGAGAATAACGTCTCCCGACAGTTTTGTTTCCTTCTCGTCTAGACTAGTATGTGGAAGATCTAATTCCAGGAATTTGTTTAACGCCTGCCATATCAGATTATGCAACATTGTTTTTATTTGAGAGGTCAGATGGTATACTTCCAGTTACACTTAATTTCAGAGTTTTTGTGACCTTTTAATGCTACTGTGACCTTTTAATGCTATCCTTGGCTGTTCAGGGGTTTACGACTAGTTTCGCCCAGTCCAGCAATCATCCAATCATTCCTGTCCCTATTTTGAAAAGCCTTTTTTTTTTTTTGCCTTAAAGATTCAGTCCGTGTTTTTGGTCATTTTTTTTTGGTCTGTTTGCAAAAGTGTAAGAAGGATCCCCAAAAATGATTTACTATGTCATGATTTTGTTGACATGGACCCATGTCTTTCAAACCACTGGCTTTTATACTTTGCAATTCATGGCTAACTGAGGTGTGATAGGAACATATAGATTAAGCACATATAAACAACATCCATCCCAAAAAGCCAAAAAGAAAATGATTTTGTTAGTCACTAAAGTCCTGTAGACTGCATATTTAAGTGTTAGGTTTGTTGGGTTTGGAGCAAAAGTTAAAGGTAACCCTGACCTCAATTTTAA
>JACXGI010001368.1:55764-94711 GCA_016801175.1 Esox masquinongy
TGTGTGTGTGTGTGTGTGTGTGTGTGTGTGTGTGTGTGTGTGTGTGTGTGTGTGAAGACATTCAAAGTTACAAGTGATCTGCAAAAATTAACAGCACTGAAAGGCATGTACATTTGGTTTCAAGATAAGCTTTGAGAAACAATGCTAATTGTCACAGCTAGCTTATAGTAGGATTTTGACAGGCATTGGCCAGCCAAATTACCACGGTCACTGTTACAACTGTTCAACTCGGCTCATGAGTGCACCTGTTGCCATAGCAACAGAATAATTTGTTATATTTCCTGTGCTACTGCTATAGGGCAGTGGTTCTAAAACCTTTCTTTGGGACCCACAGCCATCTCATAATTGTTGTTGTAGCGCTGAGCTAGCTTGGTTGTTTGATTCAGGTGTGCTAGCCCTGAGATACGTCTGATACATAGAACGGCTGGGGTTCCTAAAGAGGTGGTTTGTGAACCCTTGCTGTAGGGAAGGGGACTCGTATGCTACAACACCGTGCTTGTTTCAGCAAGGAGCAACACAAACAGACGCAAATGTCAGCTGTTCTTTCCAAAAATGTTATGGCACAATATATTACATTCATCATGATCTTCATCTATATCTGTCAGTTACACTCTAATGCGGTAATTGTGCCAGCCCTACTTAATACTCTTTCCCCCGGTGTAAGACATCTCTTGGGAACAATGCGGTTTCTGCAGATGTGACTAATGAGGCTAAGCATGTCCGGACATGCACACCCACAGTGCCCGTGTGCTGTCCAGTACGTATGTAAATACTTACTGGCTGCGATCGCCAGAGTTAAAAGCATTCAACTAGGAGGAAGAACAGTGTTGTTTGGACTCAGCATGGATTTGCATGATAATGCATAATTACCTCAATGTCTGCATGTTTGTTTGGCAACCTGTTACCCCTGTCTTAGTTGCTACAAGTGTCCTTTTAAACTTTAACAATTTGTTGACTACTCTGGACAGCTTATTCTCTAATGCTGACCCATTCATAAAAGTCAAATATCAGTTAGCTTCTTCCATATTCGGTTGCTAACTCACCTTTTTGTGTTCAGGTCTGTTTTGAGCGCTTTGTCTTCAAATACTTATCTAATGCTTTTTTTTCTGTTCAACCTCTTCACATTTCTGTTCTCCAAATACACTGTAACCTAATTTCTGTCCTCATTTTGTCTCTCTGAAGCTAATTATTTCTGTGCTCTCTCTCCCTCTCTCTTCTGTCTTTTCAGCTGGTCAGCATTGGCTCCTCATATAACTACGGAAACGAGGACCAATCTGAGTTCCTGTGTGTAGTTTCCAAGGAACTCCACAACCAGTCATATGGCACAAACAGTGAACCCAGTGAGAAAGCCAAGGTGAGCCTCGTCTGAGGAGTATGTGAGTGTGTGTGTGTGGCTGTGAAGCCAAGTGAGAGATCCATTTTCAGTTGCACCATATTTATTGACTCTGCTCGTATGGAACACTGATGTGTAGACCTGGTCTGATAATGTAAACCCTCACCGCCTTATACAGCAGATATGCTCTGACTGTTAAACAGAATAATTCACTGATGAATAGTAATTGTCGGTTTTCCCAAAAAAATGTGTTAGTGGTTTAATTTACTGAGAATCAGCCACAAATGAATGTAGCCGGGATTTTTCCAAAGGACAGCAAATCGTAAGGACCTGTATTTGTCAGTGTATGGTTACCAGTCAAACACCACATGTAGTCCTAAGTACATTACTCCACTTTTACAAGATTGATGTCGTGTTTGACCCTGAGAACATATGCTTAAGGATTAGTGGTGAATATCCTCCTCCTTGAGGGGAACAGCAGGCCTAGCTGGGGGAATTACTAGTCCCATCTGCAGGTCCCCATGTGGGCACAGTCCTCCAGGGCATGCTTCACACTCACTTCCACCAGTCTCCATAATGTCCCAGACTTGGTAACTATTTTGAGATGCTGTTAACAGGCTGAGATTAAGGAAGCTCAGATTCAGTTAGTGGATTTAGATGTCTCACAGATGTAGTCTATTAATGACCCATTTTCAGACATTTATTTTCTATCAGGGTTTTCTACAGTTCTTAGCTGCGGTGTATGCACCTCAGGTACGCCTCTACTGAACTACTACATCTGTGAATGAATTGACCTTGGGTGTGGAGCAAAATAAACCCAAAGAAGCCTCTTGAGTGGGGTCTCGATTGCAAAGGAACCTTATTAGGTATGAAAATGGCTTACCCTGTGACCCGTCAATATCCCAGAATTGGGATTTTTAAAATAAAACAAAACAGGACTGTGATGTTTTGAATTGTCACCAAGTCTAATACATAGGTGAAACAATATTTTACAAATGTGTCTAAAAACATAACGGCGAGAGAATTAATCAGTTTGAAAACCACATTGCTGTCTTACCATTGCAGAGATGTTGCTCACTTATATTACATTTGCCATTCCTTCTGGTACGTACTTAGTTCAATCTGAAATACACTACTTAAAAAAATTAAGGGAACACTTAAATCACACATCAGGTCTCGATGAACAAAATTTATTAAAGATTAAAATCTTTACTGTACATTGTGTAATTAGTTGAGAACAAAATTACGTAACAATGGTCAACGGAAACCAAAATTACCAACCAACTGAGGGCTGGATTCAAATTCTCACTGAAAATCAAACTAAACAATTGAAATCACAGGCTATTCCAACTTGTGTAAATTTCGTCACGGCAACTCATAATGTGACTCAGTAGTGTGTATGGCTCCCACGTGCCTGTATGCACTCCCAACAATGTCTGGGCATGCTAGTGATGAGACAGCAGATGATTTCCTGGGGGTTCTCCTTCCGGACCTGGATCAGGGCATCAGTGAGCTCCTGGACGCTACTTGGTGCCGTCGTATGCACAGGTACATAACGTCCCAGAGGTTCTCAATTGGATTCAGGTCTGGGGAACATGAGGGCATCAATGGCATCAATGCCTTCATCATCCAGGAACTGCCTACACACTCTGGCCTCATGAGGCCGGGCATTGTCCTGCACCAGGAGGAACTCAGGGCCCACTGCACCAGCGTAAGGTCTGACAATGGGTCTGAGGATTTCATCCTGGTACCGAACAGCAGTCAGGGTATCGTTGGCTAGCACGTGGAGGTCTGTGCGACCCCCCAAGGATATTCCTCCCCAGACCATCACTGACCCATCGCCAAACTGGTCATGCTGGATTATGTTGGAGGTAGCGTAACGTTCACCACGGCGTCTCCAGACTCTTTCATGTCTGTCACATGTGCTCAGTGTGAACCTGCTCTCATCTGTGAAGAGAGCGGGGCGCCAAAGGCAGACCTGCCAATTCTGGCGTTCTCTGGTTAATGCCAATCAAGCGGCATGGTGCTGGGCTATGAGCATAGGTCCCACTAGAGGACATCGGGCCCTCATGCCACCCTCATGGAGTCTGTTTCTGACAATTTGGTCAGAAACATGCACACCAGTAGCCCACTGGAGGTCATTTTGTAGGACTCTGGCAGTGCTCCTCCTGTTCCTCCTTGCACAGAGGAGCAGATACTGGTCCTGCTGCTGGGTTGATGCCCTTCTACGGCCCTGTCTAGCTCTCCTTTTGTAATGGCCCGTCTCCTGGTATGTCCATGTTCCCAGTTTCAAATTCCTGGGTGTCCATATCGCCGAGGACCTCTCCTGTACCCTCAACACCTCAGCCCTGGTCAAAAAGGCACAGCAGTGCCTGTGCTTTTTGAGGAGACTGAAGAAGGCCCGTCTGTCCTCCAAGATATTTGTGAACTTTTACCTCTGCACAATCGAGAGCATTCTAACTCACAATCGAGAGCATTCTGAAAACCGCCCAGCACATCACTGGTGCCCAGCTCCCAGCCATCGTAGACCTCCAGCGCAAGCGGTGTCTGCGCAGGGCACGCGGCATCATCAGGGACCCTTCACATCCAGGCCACAAATTGTCTGTCCTCCCACCATCAGGCAGGAACAGTTTCTTTCCATCTACTGTAACCCTGCTGAACTCTGGCCCATCACTAAACATAACCCCCACCTCTCAGGGACCTTGTTGCACTACTCCCTTTGTACCACTGGACTCTGACACTGCCTTGCAAAGTCTGATAAGGAGGTTTTTCAGTTGTTACAGATACGTGTCTATCTCGGGAACCTCACCTGCTACTGTTCCTGCATTTCAGTTGCACATGCCACCTTGCACCTTCAGTTTGCCTTCATTGCACATCTAGAACTGCCATCGTATTTGCATTTTTCAGTTGTTATATATACATGTCTACCTCAGGGACCTCATTGCTGCTATCTCTGCATTCAGGTTGCACATGCTACCTTACTCCTTCAATTTGCTTCGATTGCACATTTGTACCCGCACAACTATTTAGTCCACTTGTAACATACACTATACTTGTAAATTTTCTGCCCTCTTCTACTTGCACTTCTGGTTAGACGCTAACTGCATTTTGTTGTACTGTACTTGTTCAGTTACAATGAAGTTGAATCTAATCCAATCTCCTCCATGCTCATGAGACTGTACTGGGAGACGGCAAACCTTCTTGCGATGGCACGTATGGATGTGCCATCCTGGAGATGCTTGACTACCTGTGCAACCTGAATGGGCTGCAGGTACCGCCTCATGCTACCAGTAGTGACATGGACATTAGCAAAATGCAAAACTAGAGAAGAATCAGTCAGGAAGGATAAGGAGAGAACAATTTTCTGTGGCCACCCCCTGCAAAACCATTCCCTTTTTGGGGGTTGTCTTGCTGTTGCCTCTCTGGTGCACCTGTTGTCACTTTCATTTCCACCAAAACAGTGACATTGATTCACAATCGCATATGCTTCCTAACTGGACAGATTGATATCCCTGAAGTTTATTTGACTTGGTGTTATACTGTGATGATTGTGTTCCCTGAGTTTTTTTTGAGCATTGTACATAATTTTTCTATACGGCAATAAAAAAAAATTAAATACACTACCGGTCAAACGTTTTAGAAAACCACAATTTTTTTGTGGAATCTATGCAATTAAAGTCCAGTGAATAACCTGAAATGGTGCAAAAGTAAGCGTTAAACTGCCAGAGGTTAAAAAAAGTTAAGGTTACCAAAGACTGAAAAATATTGTACATTTCAGAGTTATAAAAAGCCTTTTTGCAGGGAACAAGGAATGGGTTAACAACTTACAGTTGTTCTGCAGAGATGGAAGTCAATTGAGCTTGGAAAGTCGATGCTTACAATTCCTACTGGTGACCCAACTTTTGTTGATTTCTTACAAACCCTCTGTATAAAAGCAGTCTTGGAACAGACCTTCTTTAGCACTATTTGGAAAGTATTGTACTGCAGGAAGTAGTATATTGCTTTCATAATGGAAAGCAAAAGGAAATCAACAAAGGAAAACAGACAGACCATTATAAACCTTAAAAATGTAGTTGTTTCCTTTAGAGAAATTGCAAAGAAAGCCAAGGTGTCAGTGAGAACACCTTCATCGTCAAAAAGCACTTGGAAACTGGCAGAAACTCTCAGGAAGAGGTCTGGTAGACCCAAAGCCACAACAGAATCAAAAGACAACATTTTGAGAGTCAACAGCTTGCATGATAGGTGGCTCACAGGACAACAACACTGCAATTCTCAGTTTCAATTGTGTTAAGAAGACTTTGATCTGCTTGTTTGACAGGTCGAAAGCCATTATTAAGATGGCAAAATAAGAAAACGAGGCTAGTCTGGGCCATGAAGCACTGCCAGTGGACAACTGAAGACTCGAAGGTCTAATGGACCGATTTAATTAACATTTGAAATCTTCGGTTCATCACGCAGGGTTTACATAAGATGTTGAGTAGGCAAAACGGATTCCTCAGTGTGTGACACCAACTGTCAAACGTGGAGGAGGAAGCGTGATGGTCTGAGGCTCTTTTGCTGGATCCAGAGTCGGCGACTTGCACATAGTGGCGCCCTAAACCAAAACGGCTACCACAGCATTTTGCAGCGCTATGCAGTACCCTCTGATGTACACCTAGTTAGTCAGGCGTTCATCTTATAGCAAGATAATGACCCAATACATACCTCCAGGCTATGTCAGAACTACCTTAGAAGAAAAGAACAAGACAGTATGCATCAAATCATGAAATCGTCAGCACAGTCCCCAGACATAAACCCCATCAAGCTGGTTTAGCTAAGTTCTAGAAACCTACAAGTGCAACACATTTGTGGGAAGATGTGCAACAGTGCTGTGAAGAATTTTCCAAACAATATTTGATATACATTGTAGAAAAGTGCCAAGAGTGTGTTATGTCTGCAAAAGGTGGCTACTTCGATGCGTCAAAATTTTGTTAAACAAAATGATTCCATAATTTATTTTTTGTCGCCAATTGTTTATTTGTTCAATGCATGCTTTCATTTACATGCTTTAATGTACATTAAGACATTCAACTTTGTGAATTTCAATAGAAACTGGAAAGATTTTGGTGTTCTAAAACTTTGACTGATTGCATATATTTTGCTGAATGTGATACACAGGTGCATCTCAAAAAATTAGAATATCGTGGAAAAGTTCATTTTTTCCTGTAATTCAAATCAAAAAGTGCCACCTTCACATATTCCAGATTCTTTAAACATGAAGTGAAACATTTCAAGCCTTTTTTGTTTCAATCTTGATGATTATGGCTTACAGCTCATGGAAATCAAAAATCCATTATCTCAAAATATTAGACCAAAAAATTTACAATACAGAAATGTCAACCTGAGCAGAGCTCTAATCAGCTAATTAACTACCTGAGCCTTCAGTACACACAACCACAATCATGGTGAAGGCTGCTGACTTGACAGGTGTTCAGAAGACACTCATTGACACCCTCCACGAGGAGGGTAAACCACAGAAGGTCATTGATGAAAGGGCTGGCTCTTCACAGAGTGCTGTATCAAAGCATATTCATGGGGAGTTGCCCGGAAGGGAAAAGTGTGGTAGGAAAAGGTGCACAAACAACAGGGATGAACGCAGCCTTGAGAGGATTGTCAAGCAAAGCCGATTCAATAACTTGGGGGTGCTTCACTAGGAGTGGACTGAGGCTGGAGTCAATGCATGAAGAGCCACCACACACGTGTCCAGGAAGTGGGCTACATGTGTCGCATTCCTAGTGTCAAGCCACTCCTGAACCTGAGTCAACATCAAAAGCGTCTTACCTGGGCGAAGGAGAAAAAGAACTGGACCACTGCTCAGTGGTCCAAAGTCCTCTCTTTAGATGAAAGTAAATTTTGCATTTCATTTGGAAATCAAGGTCCCAGAGTCTGGAGGAAGAGTGGAGAGGCACAGAATCCAAGTTGCTTGAGTGTGAAGTTTCCAGTCGGTGATGATTTGGGGTGCCATGTCATCTGCTGGTGTTGGTCCACTGTGTTTTATCAAGTCTAGAGTCAGTGCAGCCGTCTACCAGGAGATTTTAGAGCACTTAATGCTTCCATCTGCTGACAAGCTTTATGGAGATGCTGATTTCCTTTTCCAGCAGGACTTGGCACCTGTCCACAGTACCAAAACGACTGGTAACTGGTTTGTTGCCCATGGTATAACTGTGCTTGATTGGCCAGATAACTCACCTGACCTGAAGCCCATAGAGAATGTATGGGGTATTGTCAAGAGGAAAATGAGATACACCAGACCCAACAACACAGACGAGTTGAAGGCCGCTATCAAAGCAACCTGGGCTTGCATAACACCTCAGCAGTGCCACAGGCTGATTGCCTCCATGCCATGCCGCATTGATGCAGTAATTTGTGCAAAAGAAGCCATGATCAAGTATTGCATGCATAAATTAACATACTTAGGAAACCTTTGCAGGTGTTTTGAGTTAATTAGCTGATTAGAGCTCTTCTCAGTTCGACATTTCGGTATTATAATTTTTATATTCTAATATTTTGAGGTACTGGATTTTTGATTTCCATGAGCTGTAAGCCGTAATCACCAAGATTGAAAAAAAAAAGGCTTGAAATGTTTCACTTTATATGTAATGAATCTAGAATATATGAAGGTGTCACTTTTTGATTTGAATTATGGAAAAAATGTACTTTTCCGCGATATTCTAGGTTTTTGAGATGCACCTGTACTTTTGGTTATATTATAGTTCTGTAGTAGAGTTTCTGCTACTTTTGGAATTCTGGACAATTTTGTATTTCAGTCATTGTGAAAATTTTGATAATTAAATTTGATTAAAAGTAAATTATAACTCATTTCATGTAAAGCTGCATTTGCCACCAGTGTGTTGCTTTGTATCACCTACAGAGGCAATATTTTGGATTCCAAAAAGAGGCCTGGGTAAAACCAAAGTTTCATAAGTTAATTCATCTTAAATTATTTCACCAATATAATTTTTATATAAATGTCAAATATACCCATACTACGTCAACAATCAAATGAACATTCTATGGATTACTGTTGTGACAATCCAAAACATTTTGGGCATTTTTTGTTTTTTTTATCCCCATCATATGTTGATCTTGAACTGTGAGTGAACCCATTTGAGAACCAAGTCCATTGATGACAATCAGGTCCTCAGGCTTCACTGAACAGATGTTTGATGGAAGATGAGTGTTTTGTAACATTTACACAACTCCATCTGTTGTTTTTACCCCACTTAACCCCTGACATTTTCTCCATTCATTTTCCTTCCTGTAAGACTTGCCTGTCTTTTTTTTCCCCCCCTGTGCCATTCGCATGCTGCATGCTGCTCAGAGCGAGGACAAAGATACGGATTATGAAATGAATGATTCTAATTAGGGTTGAGCACTTATGACTCAACGGTGAGAGAGAGCTACACTCTGCTACCCTACCAACTCATGCCCTTGTTTCCTTTCCCCTCATATTTGCTTTTACTGCCTCTATCCATGTTACCTTTCCTTTCCATAACTCCAGCAGTGCATCTTTCTTGTACTTGCAAACCTGGTCCATGAAAGAATTATATCCTGGCTGCCATGATCGTGGACAGAGGTTGATTGCAACTGTCAAGACTTTCCTATAGTAATAATATTGTTTTGATTTAAAGACTTCTTTGACCACAACCCCTTTTGATTAAAACATATTGGCCAGTGGTAAAAGTGCTTCGAAAATACCTTTTTGGAGCTTGTTTTGAAACCAGTGTGCCAGCAAGCTCGATCTTATTTCCATGATCTTGCACAAGAATTTACTTGTCTTATTATGAGTCCCTAGCACTCCGGTGGGAGGGATGGAAATATTTTAGGTGTGTCCGTAAAAACGTGATCAAAGTTGTAATCTCAGGCAGTGCCAGCAGGGATCCCTAAAGCCAACCAAAAGCTGGATTTAGCCGTAACACGATTGGTTTGAGCATGAATTTTGATAGTGGAAAGGAGCTTTTTCAGGCATGATACATTCTGCCCATATGCGCAACAAGAGTAATATGCTTTTGGTGTCTGAAAACATAACCATTTTCACCAATGGTTTCATTTGATTCAGATTACCTTTTTTATTCACTCGCTAAGTAGCCTAGTCAGGACTGTTGATAAAGGGATTGGCTGGCGAGACCAATTGGAATATACTTTTTAATCACCAAATGTTCATTAAAAGGTAATGTCTGACAAGAAAAACTGAGCTGACATGACATTCTTTTATGTTTTGTAGACAGGCCTATATTATTTTATCGTTGAATGCCTGTCATTAAACTTGAGATGACAACCATAGACCTACTCTAATGAAACAAGATGTAACTTCATTAATGAATGTCACACAGACATTGATTCTCTTTCTGCTTCAAATACTACAGCCAATTATTTACTCTTTGTGTGTTTCATGGCCAATTTTCTATTTAAATTAAGAGAACTAAGTTGGAGGTGCACACATCAGAAACATTTTGATTTGAATGGGGATGTTAGATTTAAATTACACTGTAAATTTTCCATAGGAAACCCTAAAGAAATCACAGAAATAGAAATATTAATAGAACATTTCCATTTTGACATTCTGATGACCATCTTTGTGGTAGTAATTTGAAGCAATAATGTCATTTCAGTTGAAATGTCAAAGGTGGACCAGCAAAATTGCAGCATTCTGCAATTTTGTCTATTCTGCATCATGTCTATTCTATGTTTTAATTGGAAAAGGGTTGTGGATAAAAAGTTAATTATATGAAAAGACAAAACCGAATTAGCAAATGTACTTGTTAGCATTGATACGAAATGCAAACTACTGTATCTCACTAGCTTAAGTGCTTAGACTGCCCCTCAACACCCCCCCCCACACACATCTTCCTAGCAGTGCACTCTATGGCTGCGTCTACTCCGTTGCTTGGATTAGTGAGTGCTGTGGTCTCACAGATGGTAAGTTTTTGTAAGCAAAACACTAATGTGACTTTATTACATAAGTATTCATCCCCCCAGGTTAATACATGTTAAGAAAAAAGTTATTTGGATTCTCGATTGTGAGCAGCATTCCAAGCTGTGTTGTATTGACCGTCACAATTCACTCCTATGGCTGCTTACATTTCCATTTGAAAATGAATCATTGCACCTCAATAAGAATTTCTTAATGTTTACATTGCTGTCTGAATTTTCTATCCTTTCTGGCCTAGCATTTAATTTGGTACTGCAATTAAGTTGTTAGAGATCATGACTAGAAACAAACACAAACAATATATACAAACTGGATTTATTATTTCAAGAAATGCAACACTATTTAATATTCGCCTGTAAAACATGTACCCAGGGGCTGGCAACTCTGGTCTAGGAGTGCTGAAACACTTCACATCCTTTCCTTTAATCAGTAGCCTTGCCACTCTGCCATTTATCCCATGCTTGCAAAGTGTTTCTAATTGGTCGATCTGACCAAATTCAAGGTACAACTACTGAACGAATCTGTTCCTCAGAAAAGCTCACTGATGCAGATTTTCCACTAGGATTTTGCCTGTGCTTTACTCCATCACATTCCTTTTTCTAAATATCAACACCCCAATCTGTGCTGGTATATAATCCCACGCTATAGGATGCAGTGACCACCATGCTTGAAAATAAGTCTTATGAAAAATATATATACCTTTGCCATTTTATTTCTGCGGTATTGATTTAGTGTTGAATGTGTGTATTTTGCTTTAGTTTATTATTGTTATTGGGGAGTGTAATGTTGTTTGATCCTATCACTTCGTTCCTGTCCAGCATCTCAGTTTAGAAGTACGTCTGTATCTTCAATATATGGATGGATTAAAGCATCATCAACTGCAATTGTTTGCTTGACCAATATTAGTCTGCCCTTTAAATTAACTTTGGAAAGGCTTGCTTGTCTTTGTAGTTGAATCTGTGCTTGAAATGTATCACTTGACAAAGGGACCTTTTAAAAGGTTTTCTGCATGGAGGACAGAGTATTCAGAGGATAGTCATAAAAATATCAGTCCATATTATTTCAAACAGATTGCTCCCTTGTTAGTTGCCATAATCATTTCCATAGAGTTTACACCGGGATGTTCGAGACGTACCACTCGAGATTGTGGGCGTCAGTCAAGGGAAAATCGAGCAATGTGCATGCGCACTGCACAGAAACTTAATACAGTTCCAACCGAATTGTATTCGAACCACCGGCGTCTCGAAAATGTTACCTTGGAAGGGGGTGTCTCGAGCTTTTGATATCTGCAAGTTTACACAACCAAGTAATCTAGCTTTTCAAGCCTTGTCATGTTCTTCAATATGTCTTGGAAAGTGTATCATAATGTAAATAAGCCCAAAGTTAGCCTGCCGTATACTGCAGTTTATTTTAGCCGTCAACATTAACCCTTAAGTTATGTTAGGGTCAAATTGACCCGTTTGATTTTTCTGAAATATCATTTTGGTTATTTTGATCTGCTTGAAACTTGATGATATCCTCAACATTGTGTTTATGAACATATAAAACGAAAGGCGACCAAATTTAACAGTTTCAAACGTTACATTCATAATGTTATGGTCAAAATGACCCGGTGGTAGAGAATAGATGAAAATGCTTGTTGAAAATCCTGCTGAGTACAGATATAGAGTGGAAACTACACCTTACTACATGTCTCCTCAATACACACACACACACACACACACACACACACACACACACACACACACACACACACACATACTGCACAAACAAACCATGCCTGCCATGGTCAGTGTTTGTTGCAGTACTTCTACCAGGTCATATGAGGTGAAGAATTGTCACATGTTAGAGATACCCCAATCAACCATAACATTATGAACACCTGCCTAATATTGTGTAGGTCCCCCTTTTGGGTCCCCCATCCACATGAATGGCAGGACCCAAGGTTTCCCAGCAGAACATTGCCCAAAGCATCACACTGCCTCCGCCAGCTTGCCTTCTTCCCATAGTGCATCCTGGTGCCATGTGTTCTCCAAGTAAGCGACGCACACGCACCCGGCCATCCACGTGATGTAAAAGAAAATGTGATTCATCAGACCAGGCCACCTTCTTCCATTGCTCCGTGGTCTAGTTCTGATGCTCACGTGCCCATTGTAGGCGCTTTCAGCAGTGGACAGGGGTCAGCATGGGCAGCCTGACTGGTCTGCGGCTACGAAGCCCCGTACGCAACAAACTGCGATGCACTGTGTGTTCTGACACCTTTCTATCAGTTCCAGCATTCAATTTTCCTGAAATTTGAGCTACAGTAGCTCCTGGGGCCAGCCTTCGCTCCCCATGTGCATCAATGAGCCTTGGCCGCCCATGACCCTGTCGCCAGTTCACTGCTTTTCCTTCCTTGGACCACTTTTGATAGGTACTAACCACTGCAGACCGGGAACACCCCACAAGCGCTTTAGTTTTGGAGATGCTCTGACCCAGTAGTCTAGCCATCACAATTTGGCCCTTGTCAAAGTCACTCAGATCCTTACGCTTGCCCATTTTTCCTGCTTCTAACACATCAACTTTGAGGACAGAATGTTCACTTGCTGCCTAATATATCCCTCCCACTGACAGGTGCCATGATAACTTGATTATCAGTGTTCACTTCACCTGTCAGTGGTCATAATGTTATGGCTGATCGGTGTATTTCACTCACTGAGACCCTTTTTTAATGTTTAACATCACACACAATAAAAGTTAAATCACCCCTCACCTTTCACAAACACAAGCTAATATTATCTTTGTTATTATTGGAACTGAACTTTTCTCGCAGGAAAGACTTTGTTGTGTAGTAGCTGGGAGGACCCATATATTTCATACAGTATATTCTCTAGAGTAGTTCACATCAATAACTGTGACACAAGACCAGCATGTCGTGTGAGAGACAAACAGCACAGTCGTGTGAGAGCCTTCCCAGAAACCTCTCCTCTGTCAACATCTTCATCGCTATTGTGCAGAGAAGACTAGCCCTGCTCCATCTGAATCCCTAACTTTCCATTTGTGTGTAGTATATTTTGACCCGAAACATTGATGTTGTCACTATGGTCATAATATCTAGACATTATTAAGCAGAACATTGTCTAGAAAATTAAAAAGTATTGGTCAATTTTGCCCATCATAGCAAATAGAGATACATTTCTGTTTTTGGGGTAAAAAACAAGTGTTCATCATAAGGTAAATGTGGTCTAAATGGACTATATAATAAAATAAAACTATTAAATGTTATAATTTATATGAGTAATGAGTTGGTTATGGAGGTCAAACACATTTGTTTGCAGCTAAAATATCAATAGTGAGTACTGGGTAGGGATTTTACACCCCGGGTCAATTTGACCCACTAACATAATGAGTGTAACCAAAATGTTAACATAACACTAGGGTTAACTGATTAATCCTTTTGCCTTCGCAGATTCTTCAGGAGAGGGGATCCAGGATGTGAAGCATCAGTATTACAAGCTCCAGGTATAACGACGCAAACATATCATTAACGAGGAAGAGCCTTTCACACCCCCGAGAAGACGTTAGTCCAGAGGGACTTCCATTTGTTTCTGTGTTTTTCCTCCATTTAATGTTTTATTTTATTATGTAAATACATCTGTTTACTGACTTGCTGTGCCTGTATAGTTAACCAGGACTTTTTTTTTTAATTTGCTGTTTCTTCCAACAAAAAATTAAGATTTTTTTATTGATATTCTATGAAACATGGCCATGGTCATAAACGGCCAATGATTTACTCAGGGGCTACTTTTGAGTTCTTCTTTTACCTTCTAACTCAAGGGTCTTGTAATGAATGAGAATGGTCTTTGGATATCTATATCATCAAGCATAAACTGCTGAAAACTGTATTGTCTGTAATAGATAAATGCTTACATATACCTTGAGTAATTGGGATCAAAGGAGAGTCTTCTTAATTTGGTTTTAAAAAGTGTTTATTGCTTCCCTGACTGGTTTAGCCTCTGTATTTTAGAGGGGTCATTCTGTTTAATAAAGCCTTTATTATGGGGAGTAAGATATTTTTGGGAAGGTTGGGGTTTGTTAATGTTTATTGAAGGTAACGGTGAAGGAATATTTTTTTAATAGCCTTCTTCCTTTTTTGATGTACATAATCAAAAAAGTCCAATATTAATATTTAACTTTAACTCAAACTGCACGTTTTGTACACTATATATAGTTAAACACAACTTTAAATGTAAGTTGGTGTACTGGATCTAACAGAGCTAGAATGTTTTGACAGTGAAATTATGTTAACTTGTTTTAAAAAATGTTTGTACAGGTCTGTGCATATTAAGATGTAAATCAACATTTAAATGGTTGATGCAGAATATCTGTTTTACTTAGAACTTAACTGGATCATCTTTTGATATCCAATAATAAGAGAATTATGCCTTGGCTCAGACATTGACTGTTATATTGTAGATAGACATATTTGTCTTGCAAGGCTACACGTTCGTTGAGGCATTTCTATTTTAGATAGTAAATGCCTTTAGGTTTTATACACGGCATTCCAATCTCTACAGTTGAATGAACACCATACACAATGCTTTCCTTAGCCTGCAACACTGTTTTAAGGGTTTATACTACATTTCAGGACAAATTTTATACAGACAATGGTTTCTGGCCTGGAGTGTGGTATTGCTCAGTTCAATATATCATCTAAGTATAACTTTTTGATAGTGTTGCCTTTTCCCTGTGATGACCAAATCCAATGTGTTATGTGCTGCTTACACATTACAGTGTCAGGGATGAGTTAATATGTCTGGCTGCTGTCACACACATTCTGTATGTGCAGCAGGAGACCCATATTCACACACAATTTAAACACACACACACATTATTTCCACATTGCAAACAATTTTGTACAATTAAAGGAGATAGGATGGATGCATGTTTTTTGATACAGGCGCGTGCACACACACAAGGGCTTTTTAAGTGGAAACTATGAAATCTGCAAAAAGGTTTCTTCAGATTAGAGTGAGCGGTTGTTTTGCCAGAGCTAGGCTATGTTTACATTTGCTATAGTATTCTGAAGCCTTCCAGAGATCTTCTTGCACTCCCTCACATACCTTAACATAGAGATTTACTTGTTTGACTGGAGCAAAGGAAACAAGCACTCTGCACTCCAGATTCATTTCAAATGCATGTAAATAGTTATACTGTTAACATATCGTATACATTTCCAGGTGGTTTGCTACCACTTCAATGTTAAGTGCTGGTATACTTAATGTGACCAAATTATGCAAGATTTCAGTGGGTTTATTGAGATTGAAGTGCATGAGTGGAACAGCTTGATGAGGCAGGTTTCGTAGGATACATGTACCAAAATACTTGATTTTCCCGAGCTGGTCCGGAGTTGCTGCCTTTTTAATTGAATACCACTAAATTGAAAGAAGGGTAAAATAGGGAATTAAATATAATAGCTGGAGACAATCTTATTTTTCCCTGTTTTGGTAATTCTCTTAAGCTCAGCCAGTTTGATTGGGTAGACTGGAATTGGTCTTCTCATGAGCATTGCTGCAGTGAAATTCTCAGCATGTTTTTAGTTTAGTTTGCTTGGTTCAATTTTAATCTTAGCAGTCTGTGTACTCTGGTGTGACATGTAATAACGTCACTGTTGCTGGACACTTTTTATTCAGGAGCACCCCTTCTCTACACTGCTAGACTACATGTCACGGTCATTTAACTTTAAATAACATTATTCTGTTTTGTGCACCAAAGTATCCAGTCTATAAGATGTTCAAGAACAGTGTGATGATTCAGCTGCTGACATCACTGACCATTTTAATGCATGATTAAGACGGTCACATTAGGCTTACTATTCTGTAGTATATGGAATTTATTTATTTCTCGATCAGAATGATGATGCTGTTGATATTGAAAATAAATCACAAAATCACTGTATCAATCATTTCTGACTATTACCAGGATTTTATGCAATGTTTAAAATATGTACAAAACTAATGTTCGTGGGATTAATAATCTTGCATAAGGTAAACCCAAACTGATGGTCTTGCATAGGGTAAACTAAATAAAATGGTTTGACTTTCACATTTGTATCTTGTGTCACTTTTTTATGCAGTTTATAGCTGAGTAATTTGATATCTTTGTTTTGACCAGACAATATTTTTTTTTGGAATGTATTGACACCAGCGCAAGTAGCAAAAGACCAAGGTCTGTCTTTATCTGGAGAGATAAGAAGTTATCATCCAAACACCCTTAGTCCAAAAAACGATGGATTCAAAAGACCAGAACATTTTATTTACGAAACATGTAATAAGTATGATGGCCTTTTCGGCTTTGACGGGGTTGCTGGGCGCTATTAATGAAACAGATAAACGTAAACAAACAGCTCCATCTAGTGTCACTTCTTTGAAAACGATTGTACTGCGCTAGTATATCTTTAGTCGTCTCAAACTTTGCCGGTTTGCACTTATTTGTTATTGCATATATTTTGTTTATGTCCAACGTTGTTATCCAATTTCTGTACATTTTAAATAACTTAAATAATAGGTCATAGTGCGTCTTCATCAACAACTCCCATTTATGAATGCAAATTGTGCTAGAATAAATACAAACCAAATAATTGCACAATCTAAAGACTTCATTGTGAGTTATTTTAATTAACACAACCTAGTAGCTTGATTGTAGTCCATGAATCCCCGAAGAAGCCCCAATTGAATAGAATTATTTTCAGGCGTTTGTAAGGTTGACCATGTTACTGGTCCTGTTATTTAGCCTGGGCTGGAACGGGTTCTTTTCAGGAGGGAAACTTCGCCGGGGTTTATCCCGATTTAAACACGATTAATTCATACATTTAAATAGTACGAGTCATTAGAGCGACACTGAAAGGTAAGATAATGTCGCCTGTGGCCTATCCGTATTGTATTTATGTAAGACGATGTTATACAATCTGCCTGAGTTTGCGCCATTTTCGCTAGTTGGTTGATATGTAAAAGTGCGCCAGTTTGGGAAACCCTCGGTTCTTTGTCCTGCTCAGTCATGGTGGTATTGTTGCAAATTCGTGTGCGGTTCTGCTTGAACAAAGCCAAAAAAGCTGACCAACATGGCAACTAGCTATTATGTGTGGGATTCAAATGTATATGAACAAGTAGTCCTGGATCTCGTTGCCACAACAAAATGTGAAAAAATCTACAAGTGCGCAAGTCCTTGCCTTTAGACTCGTATGCTAGCCGCGCGCTAGATATGGCCAGTGTACTACAGTCTCGCGCCCGATGTCCGCAAGTTAGTCACATTTTATGTGCTGGTACTTGCACTATGAATAGCTTAATTCATTTTGTATATAATGGGTTTATATTACTTGTTGTATTGTATCTGCTGCCGTACTGTAGCCACCCAGCGGACCAGAGATATTATGCGCAAACCTTCATTGCGCAGATGATCAGCCGGATATTATGCTAACTAGGTAGTTATGCTATTTGTGTTTAGTCAGTGGCAACAGACTACATTTTTAAAAACCCGGTGTCAGTAAAAGGATGGTACTACACTACTGGCTAGTTAGTGCTCTCCAATGTTACGTTATTATTGATGTGCCCATTGGTTCTTCAAGGATATCTAGTACAGCTCATGATATGCCTCCTCAGCTTTGCTTGTAAGTTACATTATCAAACTTTTTAACCAAGGCTGTAATTCAGTTCTTTGTCATGTTTTAAAACAGTATTTTTCTCAAGGAACCAGGGTTTTGTGTAGGCCACAGAGAAGCCTAAAACACAGCAGGGGTTTTCTGGTCTAGGGAAGTTGACTTGTTAAAGGAGACAGATAGTCTTGTGGGTTGACCATCTAAAAGGTTGCTAGATCAAAGGCCTAGGTTTAAAAAAAAAGTTACATTTGTGTATCTTTAAATCTTTTCACTAGGAGCCTAAAAGCCTGACTTTGTAACCCAGGTGACATTTTTTTTCCAGGAAATATGTAATGTCCCATAACGATAGAAAATGTGATGCATTAGGTTAATTGTATGTACATGTCTTTGAAAGTCAGCTTGTTTATCACCTCTGTTGTTTCAGGAGTTCACCAGTCATGTCTGGCATTGCATTGAGCCGGCTTGCTCAGGAGCGCAAAGCGTGGCGGAAAGACCACCCATTCGTGAGTAACAGTGTATAACTAGTTCCAGACATATAATAAAACAGTTGTTTTAAAAATGAATATAATTCAGAACAATAGTGATGGGTGTAATGTTTTATCCATTATTTAAAAGCTTTGAGGGGGAAGTTTTATTTTTGCTTCATCTCACCCTTCATCTTTACTGGAACCCATTTCCTAGGGCTTTGTGGCTGTGCCGACGAAAAACCCGGATGGAACAATGAACTTGATGAACTGGGAATGTGCCATTCCTGGCAAGAAAGGGGTAGGTAGACATTTCAAAAACAATTCAGGTTCATTGGGTTAATTGTATGACCTTGCTTAGGAATGGGCCTTGTGGTGTGACCTTGCTTAGGAATGGGCCTTGTGGTGTGACCTTGCTTAGGAATGCAGCGATAACAGGGCTCCATAGTGTGTCAATTTTCATTGCATATGTGAAAAAATGAAGAGCATGAGAAGTTGAATCACACATTGTGGAAAGGAAAGCAGATGAGCGCTTTTGTTACATAACGCATGGAATTTGAGTTCTCATGCTCTTTATTTTAACCAATAATAAAGTTCTATGCTTCATTTACATTGTACCAACTGCTGTAATATCATGTAATGTAGCATGAAACAATTCTGAAGTAAATGCTTTTCATGCCATCGCAGCTTCTATGTCTTCTTGGGTATGCATCTACCAGCTTTGCACCTGGATTTGTTGTTTTACTTACCTTCTGGGGACTAAAAGTCTGCAGAAGGGAAGTAAAACATGAAAAATTGACTGTGTGGGCATGTCCTCACTAGGAAAAACTAGATACTGTCTTAGGGATTAGGTTTAGGGTTAAACTTCTAGTTAGGGGTAGGTTACGTTTAGGCATTGTGGTTTAGGATTGGGCATTAGGGTTAAGTATAAAGGTTAGCTTAGGGTTAAGGTTTGGTTTAGGGCACATGTAATATTAGTTTTTTTGCATCCCCGGTAAGTTAGTAATGCAGGACTGTGTGTGGTACTGTGCAGAAGTCTTCAACATCTGAAAGTCAAGCTAATGCCATTTAACTCGGTTGGAAGTTTATTTGCCAAAGCATATATTTAATGTATGTCGATATGGTACTGTACCATATAGATATATGAAAAATATCCCTCCGATGGACTATTCAAGTTCTAGAGAGATGATGATGATGATGATCAAAGTACCCAGGATGCATCTTAACTAAATTTGGAGTGTCATGGCAAATAGTCTGTATGCTTAGGTACATGCGAGATTACTTTTTTAAGCAATTGCCACAAGCTTTAATAATTTATTTTCGCTATGTCATTATGGGGTATTAAAAATGAAGTGTCTGAATGCTTTCCAAAGGCTCTGTAAATAAGGTATTAGTATATTTAAAAAAAAAAAAAACAGAAAATTGAGAAGTATCAAGAAAATTGGACACATGATTCTTTAAACTGGAGCTGATTGGATGCCTGTTCAGAAGCATGCACACTCAGTTGGAAGTAATCAGCATCTGGTGATACCAGTATTGTATTATTTTTGCCTGATATTGGCTAATACGATTGCTGGCTGACATCGGTGCATCCTTAACCTTGTTAATAGTCACGTCTACATAGTTGGTTGTCGACCATGGAGACAATGTGTTACACATAAATGTGTTGTAGTTGCATGTGCTGTACTGATGCTGTGGACATCTTGTATGAAAGCAAAGACCAATAAGATGATTCATAGCTGACCCTCATAGTTCAGCATTTAAGCCATTTGAAAACATTTATGCCTCATCCACAGACCCCATGGGAAGGAGGCTTGTTCAAACTGCGGATGCTGTTCAAGGATGACTATCCCTCCTCGCCCCCAAAGTGTAAGTGGTTTCATGAAATCTCCTGTTTCGTTATTAGACTCCAATGAACTATCGCTCATGCAGCTGCTACTCTTCCTGGGTTCCACATTGAACATGACTTCCACAACGTTGGGAATAGCTCAGTGTTCTGGCCCCGGGACTTGAACGTTGTGTCCCTTTTTCCTTCCCGTTCTTCCCTGAGGTAATCTGTAATTTGAAACTATTTTATTTTTTTGTGCAGATCAGTCAATAACGTCAACAACATTTCTGCACCCCCTCTTTTTTTTTCCTTTTGTTTTCCTTTTTCTGGTGCATCATTTCACACTCAATCACACAAAAAAGACACAAAATACAGACAAACACAATACTGTGTAAGTGGTGCGTCTTCCCTTGCTTTTATATCCGGGGGATGTGAGGGTCCATGCTCCAGGGAAACCACAAAAACAGGTCGGCACGTGGGTTGGTGCACCAGTCTCGAGTGAGACTTTAACACTGTGTGCTGTTGGGAATCCAGAGTGACACTCGACAACCTCCCCAGACCTGGAAAGCTCCACATGTTCTTGGTCTAGTCATTGTGCTATTTATTGTGACCAGTTGCACAACTTTTTTTTTTCTTCAACGTTTCTGTCATCTGATCTTTAGAAGTGGAAAGGATGTATCAATTCTTTCAGCAATGTCCCTTTCAATCATTCTATTCCCAAACCTGCTGCAATGCATTACTGTCCTACCATAGTTGGTGCCTCTTTATTGGCCACTATCTAGTTGGATATTTAACTGCTATATAAATAGATATATGAATTTATCTGATGTCTGGGTAAGGTTATTTTACTATCCAATGTTAGAAAAGGTGAAATGTAAAACCCATTTAACACAAAATGCATATGGTATGTACAGCAATCAATTGAGGTTCCCAAACGTTTTTGCTGTAAGAGAATTGTTTTTTCATGTCGATAATGGTTATTTCACCAAGTTTGATCAAATTGTTTGAGAGCAATATAAGCAGATGACGCTGCACTCCCGCTAGCTTGACCCTGCTGTCCTGGAGTCCCGTGTGCATAAACATTGTTCAACAATTACTCTAAGCAATTTATGAACTTCAACAAATTTTTGACCTGTTATTCCGCTTCAAAAATGCATGAAATGTTGAAAATGCAATACATACACATTTTTTACCTTTCTGATTCCTCTGTTTTTATAGGTAAATTTGAGCCTCCGCTCTTCCATCCTAATGTGTATCCGTCAGGCACAGTATGCCTGTCTATCCTAGAGGAGGACAAGGACTGGAGACCAGCCATCACCATTAAGCAGGTAAGGATGTGCTGCTGATTTTTACAAAATCTAGACATCTAATAGCATTATCAATGTGAGATTTATGTATTGTCATTTCGCACAGATCCTATTAGGAATACAGGAACTCTTAAATGAGCCAAATATCCAGGACCCAGCCCAAGCAGAGGCATACACAATTTACTGGTGAGTCGTGCTAGTATTGCGACGCCTTCCTGCTTGTCAATTAGTTTTTTGGAGTTGTTTTAGTTTTAGTCAACCCCTGTTTTTGTTTTTCAGCCAAAACAGAGTAGAATATGAAAAAAGAGTTCGAGCACAGGCCAAGAAATTCTCTCCTTCGTAAGGGTGAAGACTCCTCTCGGCTTGGGCAGAAGGAATGGGTCGAACGCGGATCACCTCCCCTCTGTTTTCTCTTTGAATGTGCCCCTCTCACATCGGGACTCGCTTATAAGGACTTCTATTTAAAACTCTGACCCACATTCTGTGCCATCTTCTTCTCTGACTCCCCTCCCTTCCCTTTTTTGTTCTTAACTGCTGGGGTGGTGTGTGGCGGGAGATGGGAGGAAATGGGTGCCGTCGCACCCCTAGCCGCTTCCGTTTTTAGCCGTATTACTTGTCTTTTGGAGCGAGGGACAGCGCAGCGTGCCAGTTTCAGCATTGATTCAAAATTAGCCCATCCTCAGTTGAGGAAGAGATCCACTTGATTTCGTTAAACCCTCCACTCTTGTTTTCCCTGATTTTAATGATGTAAATTTGCTATTACTTAAATGTCAGTATTTCAACTGCTGTATAATGAATGGCACTTTTATACTGCCCTATCTCACTAGTGTCTGTAGATGGCTCTGTCTGATTGTCTTATGCAGGTTTTCTATTCAGCATGCTGTAATATAAGAGTATCTGCTGCCTTGGGTGTCTTTTGTTATTTGGAGTGTTTGCTATGAAAAAAGAAAATGGCTGTGTCCACTCTAAAGGCAGGTAGGCTTCTGTATCAGACTCTTTATGTTTGTATGGTGCTTTGTTCATGTACGTGTTAAGAGTAAATAAACTGTTTATATAAAGCCACTGTTACACTTTCTTGTGTCATGGTGAAGGCAGTTGTTTCTGGCATGGAAATATCTCTCCCGTGAAACTCTGATACTTTTTAAATGATTTTCATAATATTTAGATATCACACTGGATTTACCTCTTGATGACAGTTAAAGCGGGGGTATAATTTTGGAAGATATTTGCCTCTTTTATTTACAAAATGCAAAAAGGTACAATATTCCATATGGTGAATCTTCTACATGTTTTTCATGAACAGTCTACAGTAGATGAAACCAGCTTAAAATGCATTTTTGAGCTTGAATTGTATTAGAAAAGCCTTAAAAGGACATCCAAGCTGGGAATTGAATCACCGCAGGGAATGTCTTTAATTTTAACCCAGGCAGTGTTCAGGCTTAACCATATGGTGGCCGTCTGACCCAGATGATCCTAACACCATCAGGCCATACAATGGGAGTCTTGGCATCCTGACCAGATTTTCTGGTTCATCCCTGAATGCAAATTATACCTGTCTTGGATGTCCCCTTATGACAAAAGCAGTCAAAATTCACAAAATACTTTGATCCAACAACTTAAAAATAGTCATAGCATTATCCTGGTGCAATACCTGTCCAAGGGTGTACAGCTATTAGGAGAATCATTCCCATCCTTAGTCATCACAATATAAATGATACTGGTCCTATTGCTCACAGCTGCCTGTTGAACCTGTTTTAAGTTACGAAGTGCAAGACGCAAAGAATGAATCCAAATCGGTCTGGCCTGGTTTGTTCTTTAAGCATGTGTGTTATCATAGGCCTACATAAGTCCTTGTAAAATTATGATAAAGTGTTAATCTACAAGCAGTCCAAAGACTCCCTATAATTGTAGCCTAATGTTATAATGGACTGTATATTGCACCATTAAAGCCGTTCGCCCATAGGCATTAGAAAGATTTTCCTGGAAATTGCACAATCCTTTTTTTAATTTAGCATAGGCCTAAACAGGAATGGGAAACCTGTCTTATCTTTTTATGTATCTGTATAGCCTGTGAATTATTCAATTTCAATTGGAATGTGGCAATAATTAAGAGCATGTGTGTTTTTTTCAGAGCAGGCAGGACAAGGAGATCAATCTTACAGAGGTCAGATGAGGTCAGGAAAATCCAATCACTACCAGTTCCCAATGGGGTCCTCTGACTGACTACACTTGTCAAGTGTGGCACAATGACAATGTGGAGACGAACAGGACAGTTGGAACGAGGTGTAAATGTGGATTAAAAGGTGATCGAAAGCTTAGAAATGTTGAGCGGTTAGCATTCAACCTGATCTTCTCCTTCAGACATGACCTCACTAAATAAACTCCCCGAGCACCAGGCACCTTTTGCAGTCTCACTGATCTTGCTGATCACCAAAGTGTCCGATAGGGTGCAGTAGTCCCTGTTGTTGAACTCATTTCTATACCAGCCATTCTCTTGTTCCAGAGACCCAGAGCTGTGGAGCCAACAGCCTGAATCTGCCTCGATGATGCTTTCTTGCTCGCTCAGAGTAAGGCTGTTCACTGGGCCCCTGGGAGACCGGAGTGGAGGACCCAGAGAGATGGCATAAGGAAGGCCTAGCATGTCAGACTTTAGGTTGAAGAGGTCATTGCCGGGGTCCTGGAACACGTGATCAGGCACCTGTGAGGAGTTGTCGCCACCCAGGACAGTTCTGGTCTCGATGAGGGTGTCGATTTGTAGGGTTTCCTCAGTCTTGAGAAGGCCTGCTTGGTAACCTGGGGTGACGACCCAGCTCTATCACCACAGTAACCACAGAGTTCATTAGTGTGATGATCACATTTCAGAAGTATTAATTCATCAATGTTTTAAGTAAGATGGCCTTACCTTGAAGTCTCCTTTACAATCACTATAAAGGGGCTTGAAGTATTCTGCTGGAGTTGGGATGAAGGTGGTTTTGTTCAACCTGAAAAAAATGAACACAGCCCATGAATTATACAATCTAAGACATCTCTTTAACCAAACCAGATGTTGTCACCAAAGGTCATCCAAACCTACCTGACAACTGGAATGTAACAAATAATCAGCAGCACTGGAATCAGCAAACAGAAGATGGCACTAAGCTTTCCGTTCTTTGGAAGCTTTGTAGCTACAGGGACCAAGGTCTCTAGAACAGTATAAGCATTATGAAACAGGAAATCTGTGGGCTTAAATGTTTTTGGTTCATGTTCCTAATGTCCAGACAGCACCATACCATACCTTGTATGGCATCGGTCTTCCAATGAACCTCTGATGTCCATTTACTCCACTGACCCTGATAGGGTGATTGGTTGGGAATGGACCTCAATTTAACGCTGTAGTTAGTGTGTGGCTTCAAATTTTCTTCGCTCACTGACAGATTGGTTGAGTAACGAACTTCGAGAGACTATGAGGGGTAAATACGTGAGAAAAACAGACTCATTTATTAGCTAGCTTTAATTTTAAAACAAATTCCAAAATCGAATGACTTACTTGTCCATCAAGGCCATTTTCGTGGAACCACAGTTCGTACTTCAGGATCTCACTCAGAGGATTTAATGGTAAATATTTCTCATAGTTGCTCATCCAGGCGATGCAGTAATGATTTGACATCCGGTTGACGGTGAGACTGACAGGTGCATTGGGTTTGACTGAAGATGGGAAATAAATATTTATGTCAAAGATATACATATTGTGTTCCCCCCAGAAAACGCTTTTGGTTACACTTAACTTTAAATTTAACTATACTATGTGAAGATTCCTGTAATTACAGTATAGCAAGGATTGTATTCATTATTATTTTTTACACTTCAATTACAATATGTGTTATACATTAATTGTATGTGTAGTTAAATGTAATTACACCACAGTTAACGACTATCTAACTTTCAAAAAAAACCTTTAAATAAGTGACTATGCTTGTCAACTGAAGTGTCCATAATGGGTAGGTCCATCACAAAATAGTATATTTATTGTGATACTGTAAAAGGCACTTACTATTTTTTACTGGCATATATTCCTCATCCAGCAATATGGCGCTTGTCTTTCCATCGGTTCTTCTGTGACAGAGACTGATCTTGTACATCGTAACGTCATAAAATGTTCCCAAATCCTCATCAGGATCTGAATCAACAGAATCTGATGTGTCCAATGAACAGGAGTAATTACCATCCGTTATCCTCAACACACATTGATACGGACTGTGTAACGAGTAGTAGTGAACATGAAAAAAAAGAAATAATACAATAAATAAATACAGTGTGTAGAGTATTGTAAGCACATTGTCTAGGAGTGTATAATTGTCTTCATACAGTGGTTCTCAAGCTGGGGTGCTTGGCCTGTCTACAGGGGGCACTGAACATTCCTGAGTACATGGCCTAGTGATGAGGCTCATGTATTGGCGGTTGGTTAGGCAGTTCTCCAACCAGAGTAAATATGGTAGTGGGTAGACTATGGGCACAATAAACAATAAAGATTGAGAACCACTGAACAAATACATTCAGATGAATGGACTCAAATATGAAATATCTGATATATTGGCTGTCTCACCTTTCAGGTTCCCAGGACTTCTCAAAGAGAAGCCAGTAAGAGGACTGGTTTTCATCAGCCACCTCTGGCTGGATGCTCAGAGAACAGTTAATGATGTACAGGTAATCAGTCACACAGTCAAGGCTATACGTAGAACCTGGGAGAATCCACATGAAACACAAAACAGGATACAACGTTTTGGAACATTCAGACAGAAATAAGTAAAATAACAAATATATATATATATTAAGTTGTATAAATATGAATTGAAACTGAGGTGTTTACCTGTTGTTGTATAATTCCCATATAGACAGACAATCCTGTAAAACAGGACCAAAGTGAGAAGCAGCGACATGCTCCTGAATGTGCCCTAGAAGTTTTGAAACGGATAAGGTATGACATTACATTGCTCTACTTTGCCTTGACCTGGTCTACTAAATGAGCTATCTACGACAGTTTAATTTGATGGCAGAAACTGAAAGTGGGAGGACGATCTAGATAGTGACTTTATTCTGATAACTATCATCCTCCGCTGTCATGTGAGGGGGAGGATATGTTTTTTTTTAGAGTGCAGTTTGTGGGGGACTTGATGAGTTGCAGTGTTCAGGAAGCTACTTTGAAAAGACTATTTACCAAGTTACCAATTATTTCACTCTGAACATCATTCAACTCAAATAAAGCTACGCTTGGAAAAAATATAGATTGCTTAACTAATGTAGTTAATTAAATAACAATTGTAAATAAATCAGACACATAACCAACACATTAAGCATGCCATAATCTACTGCTTAGTATACAAGGTCAAAAATAAGAAATGTCTTGACTGGCCTTGTCAACCACCTGATCTGAATCCAATTTACAATGCCTATCAAATGCAAAAGACAAAACTGAAGACAGAAAGGTCCTAAACCAAGCTACAACTGTATTTCATATTACTGAGAAGTGTTCCTGTTCAAATAAGTGTGATCTGTACAGGTGCAGCTCAAAAAATTTGAATTCTGTGGAAAAGTTCATTTTCCTCATAATTCAAATCAAAAGGTGACATCTTCATATATTCTAGATTTTGTTACACATAAAGTGAAACATTTCAAGTATTTTTTTTTTCAATCTTGATGATTACGGCTTACAGCTCATGGAAATCAAAAATCCAGTGTCTCAAAATAGTAGAATAAAAAATGTACAATACAGAAATGTCAACAATGATCTTCTGTGGCTTACCCTCCTCATGGAGGGTGTCAATTAATGTCTTCTGGACAACTGTCAAGTCAGCAGTCTTCCCCATGACTGTGGTTGTGTGTACTGAAGGCTCAGGGTGCTAATTATCTGATCAGAGCTCTGCTCAGGTATTGTACATTTCTGTATTGTGAATTGTTTATTCTAATATTTTGAGATACTGGATTTTTGATTTCCATGAGCTATAAGCCATAATCATCAAGATTGAAACAAAAAAGCCTTGAAGTATTTCACTTAATGTGTAATGAATCTAGAATATATGAAGGTGTCACATTTTGATTTGAATTACGGAGAAAAATGAAAATTTCAACAATATTCCAATTTTTTGAGATGCACCTGTATGTTCGATTTCATCTTTGCAGGTAAGTGGAATCAGATGGGTAAATATTGGGTACCAAATGGGACCAATCAACGGAGGGATCATTAGAAAAGAGTTTGGGTGGGACTGATGAACAGAGACAAGAAACAGAGACAGTTTTGAGTTACCCATACAGGTGAATGCCAAACAAACCATGCCATGTGGAAAGGTGAACCCTGAGATGTCAATTAACCCTTTCGATGCAAATGGACTAATACGATTTCAGTTGGATGCTGTAACTGTCCTCCCAACACAATTGAACTTTACTGACTGTCAGTTAAACTGTTGCATGCAAGCAGTGGCGTAGGTTTCATTATGCATGAGTGGGACATGCCCCCCTCACTTTTTGAGAATTGAGTTTTGTCCCCCCACTTTTTATCAACAGAACTCCATTATAAGAGAGGCACAAACTCTGTGTTTTAGAATGGTGCGGAGGCAGGATGGTAAGCAACTGTCAAATTTGTGAAATTTGTAAATACAGACACGCATGCACTTTGTTGCTGGAAAGTTCATGCACACGGTGCTAGTTACCATAGTAGAGGCTACCTTTGCTACTAGCAATTGTGATCTCTGGCTCATGAAAGTTCGGTAATCTAACTGACATTACCTCAAGTTAACTACCTCCCATAACATATGCATGAGGTAGATAATTATGTAATCTATCAACAAGCGTTTTTTTAAACCATGTTAGGTGTGGTTAGGCTAACATTACATGTTAACGATAGTTGAAAAATATGTATTAGCTTCCTTGCTAAAGTTTTGGCTTGCTATGCTAGCTAGCAAACAATAAAACACATTCACTATGTTCACCCCACTCACAGCTACCACCGAGATGACACCAGCCAAGAAGAGACAAGTGAGACCTAAGGGTGTTTTTTCTGTGCAAAGACAACGTGAGTGCTACAGCTAGCTAGCTATGAGATATTAGAAGACATGGCTAGCCAACTAACTAGCTTAATATTTTTTTAAATAATATTTTTTATAATAGAATAGTTGGTCTCTTGAAAAGTTAGCTAACGTTACTTGTAGTTCCCTACACAGGTAGCTGCATTTGACATTTCAACCTAATGTGGATCTTATAGATCAAACATTGCCATCTGGTTCTGCAGGCATCAATGTAGATCAAGCTGTTCAGGTCATATTCTGTACTGCATTTTAGCAGAATCAGATGGTGACCATGACAAGGGTTCCTGTCACAGCAGGATCAGACAGCCAGTGATAAAAGTTCAACCGTGGAGCTGAGGTGAAATTTTGCTGTGTAGCAGAAGTCTATAAAAGTGGATAACTTAAACAAAATGATTTATGTTATAATGTGTAGCCCATACCTTGAATGTTCATATTTATTAGCAGAATCAGAAGGATGTTGAGTTGACCAGTGTTGTCATGACAGAGGGTTGTGGTGGAGATTGGGAGGTGAGGTTGTGAAATTCTAGTACAGTATAGGCAAAATGGATATGAAGTTCACATTATACCTGCCACACACATTGAAATACAGAGGTCTGTGTAGTAACTTTTTACTAAGAGCATACATCATAGACAATATCTTAACTAAGTAATATTAAATGAAATGGCTGAAGGCAGAATTTTTTGTGTTTATTCTAACAGAATCAAGAGATGTTGTGTCCACCAGTGCACATATACCACATGGCCAAAACTATATGGATCCTCGACCATCAGACCTACAATGCTTGTTGGACATCCCATTCCAAAACCATGGGCATTTGCAAAAAATATTTGTCCCCCTCACATTTGAAATCAAACCTATGCCCCTGCATGAAAGCCTGTTAAGCTCCCCTCCTCCCTCAAAATTAACAAATAAAATATGAAATATCTTTTAAACATCAACACATTGAATGAATATGGTAATAACTCTTTTTTTGGAGTTATTTTTATTTTTCGCGGAGGGGGTGTATCCATTGTAAAATATGTGATAGGCTATGTGTAGTAACAAAATGGTAGATTCCTATGGCAGTGAGTCACACCAAATATTGTAAAGGCAAGACTCTCAGCTTTTAGCAAACACCCTGGTTCCCTAGATCGGGCCTACCGTTCTCATATAAGACTGAATTTAATGAACAGAGGTACCCCAGATACGAGGTACTTACATTACTTAATTTTGCCAGAGACCACCTGGACAAACCTGAAGGTTTCTGGAAGTCCATTCACTGGACAGATGAGTATAAAATGTGGTTGTGACCATAAAGCTCTATTTTGGTCTCGTCACAAAAAATTACAGTGTGCCAGAAGCTGTGAGGCGTGTCAAGGTGTTGTCGAGCATATTGTAACCAAGCTTTTTTGTGGCATTGGCGTAGTAAAGGCTTCTTTCTGGCAACTGGACCATGTAGCTCATATTTGTTCAAGTATCGTCGTATTGTGCTCCTTGAAACAACCACACTGTCTTTTTCGAGAGCAGCCTGTATTTCTCCTGAGGTTACCTGTGGGTTTTTCTTTGTATCCCAAACAATTCTTCTGGCAGTTTTGTCTGAAATCTTTCTTGGTCTACCTGACCTTGGCTTGGTATCCAGAAAACCCCGAATTTTCCACTTCTTAATAAGTGATTGAGTGATTGACAGGCATTTGCAAGGCTTTGGATATCTTTTTATATCCTGTTCCATCTTTATAAATGTAATGGGTGGTGGTAGTGGAGGAACCAGGCACAGGCGGATCTCACTCGATGCAGGGTTTTTAATGAAAAAACAAACTTAATGAAAATAAAGGGGCTGATATTTTAACAGCAAACAGGAGCACTCACTGGTTACGTGTTACACACAGACAGCAACAACAATGATCGACAAATGTGGGTAGCAGAGGGGAAGCATTTAAACACATACTAATGAGATGATTGGGACCTGGTGTGAATGGTTGAAGACATGTGACACGAAAAAAGTCTGGGATGTGTTTGTGTGTGACGGGAACAGGGGATGCACGGCACGGTGGCGCTGAACCTCACCGTACCGTGACAATAAAGTTCCATTCTGCTACCCATCTTTTGACAGTTCTTTTCTGCTCCCCATGGCTCAGTATCTAGCCTGCTCATCCACATGAGAGCTAACAAACTCATTTACTATTTATACACAGACACTAATTGCAATTTGAAAAGCCACAGGTGTGGGAAATTCACCTTTGATTGTCATTTTCACCTGTGTGTGCCGCCTTGTGTGTCTGTAACAAGGCCAAACATTCAAGGGTATGTAAACTTTTGATCAGGGCCATTTGGGTGATTTCTGTTATCATGATGATTTAAAAGGGAGCCAAACAACTATGTGATAATAAATGGCGTCATGTGATCACAATCCTTAAATAAAAGACCGTTTTTTTGCATGATCAGTCATTTTTTCAAAATCAATGCCAAAATGTCACAATTTCTGCCAGGGTATGCAAACTTATGAGCACAACTGTATGTTTTGCGAAAACCCAACTCTGCCCTGTACGCAGCTGTACGTGTGTGTGTGTGTGTGTGTGTGTGTGTATGTATGTATGTATGTACGTATGTACGTACGTATGTACGTACAGTGGATATAAAAAGTCTACACACCCCTGTGAAAATGCCAGGTTTTTGTGATGTAAAAGAATGAGACAAAGATAAATCATGTCAGAACTTTTTCCACTTTTAATGTGATCTATAATGTGAACAATTCAATTGAAAAACAAACTGAAATCTTCGAGGGGGAAAAATGAAAAATAAAAACCTTACAATAACCTGGTTGCATAAGTGTGCACATCCTCTTATAACTGGGGATGTGGCTGTGTTCAGAATTAACCAATCACATTCAAACTCATGTTAAATAGAAGTCATTACACACCTGCCATCATTGAAAGTGACTCTGATTAATCACAAATAAAGTTCAGCTGTTCTAGTAGGTTTTTCCTGACATTTTCTTAGTTGCATCTCAGAGCAAAAGCCATGGTCCGCAGAGAGCTTCCAAAGCATCAGAGGGATCTCATTGTTGAAAGATATCAGTCAGGAGAAGGGTACAAAAGAATTTCCAAAGCATTGGATATACCATGGAACACAATGAAGACAGTCATCATCAAGTGGAGAAAATATGGCACAACAGAGACATTACCAAGAACTGGACGTCCCTCCAAAACTGATGAAAAGATGAAGAAAACTGGTCAGGGAGGCCTCCAAGAGGCCTACAGCAACATTAAAGGAACTGCAGGAATTTGGCAAGTACTGGCTGTGTGCTACATGTGACAACAATCTCTCGTATTCTTCATATGAATGGGCTATGGGGTAGGGTGGCAAGACGGAAGCCTTTTCTTACAAAGAAAAATATCCAAGCCCGGCTGAAGTTTGCAAAAACAAACATCAAGTCTCCCAAAAGCACGTGGGAAAATGTGTTATGGTCTGATGAAACCAAAGTTGAACTTTTTGGCCATAATTCCAAAAGGTATGTTTGGCGCAAAAACAACACTGCACATCACCCAAAGAACACCATACCCACAGTGAAGCATGGTGGTGGCAGCATCATGCTTTGGGGCTGTTTTTCTTCAACTGGAACTGGGGCCTTAGTCAAGGTGGAGGGAATTATGAACAGTTCCAAATACCAGGCAATTTTGGCACAACTTCAGACGTCCGTTAGAAAGCTGAAGAGGAAGTTCACCTTTCAACACGACAACGACCCAAAGCACACATCCAAATCCACAAAAGCATGGCTTCGCCAGAAGAAGATTAACATTTTGGAATGGCCCAGCCAGAGCCCAGACCGCAATCTGACAGATTTGGAGTGCTTTTGCAAAGAAGAGTGGGCAAATATTGCCACATCAAGATGTGCCATGCTAATAGACTCCTACCCCAAAAGACTGAGTGCTGTAATAAAATCAAAAGGTGCTTCAACAAAGTATTAGTTTAAGGGTGTGCACACTTATGCAACCTGGATATTGTGAGTTTTTTATTTTTCCCCCGCAAAGATTTCAGTTTGTTTTTCAATTGAATTGTTCATGTTATAGGTCACATTAAAGGTGGAAAAAGTTCTGACCTGATTTATCTTTGTCTCATTCTTTTACATCACAAGAACCTGGCATTTTAACAAGGGTGTGTAGACTTTTTATATCCACTGTATGTATGTATCTACAGAATATAATGTTCCTATGTTTCATTATTATTTTTTTGCTTACAAGATAGTTCTGTTTTTGTATTGTTTTTCTTTGTACAGTATTTTCAGCTAATTTTTTCAAGGATGACAATAATTATGGACCTGACTGTCTATGGCAGCAAAAAAGGAAAGGGGGCCATTTATTGTGGTAGAGAAATAGGTCTTACAAGGCCTAGATGTTTGTGCTCTGCAGAGCTAAGGGGCTGTGCAACTGAAATAGTATGAGTAAATACAGTATGTGTTTGTGGTGGTGCATGATTAGATGTATGATATGTCAAGATAGAGAACTTGTGGTCATGTATATGTATCCTCTGCCGCGTGTAATTGTGTTATACTGCTCCGGAAAAAATTAAGAGACCACTGCACCTTTTTCTTTCCTTTCCAAAAAAGTTGAAAAGGAAAGTTTTGAGTGAGGAACAGAAGCGTTCAATTTGCTGTGGTCTCTTAAATTTAACCCTTCCACCATGATTTCCCTTCTGATTGGGTTGGGCAACGGCGATTTGGGAGCAGGTTGGACCAGAGTTAGAATCCTATGAGGGGTTTACCACCCTGTTTCAACCCGTTTTTGATCACCCGTCCAAGGGTACGGATGGAGTGGAACAATTGCTCCAACAACGACAGGGTTCCCAGACAGCATCGACTACGCCTTAACCTTCCGCACGGTAGCCGCTGCCAGTGGATGGAATGAAGCAGCACTGATCACCCACTATCAGAACGGGCTGAGGGAGGAGGTCCAAACGGTGTCAGCCTGTAGGGATGACTGCCTGACCCTGGATCAACTGATCGTTATGTCTAGCCGGCTCGACAACCTGCTCCGGACAAGACAACGCCCCTCCAAACGACCCCAGCCCACCTTTCCCGTATTGAGCCCATGGAGTTGGTGTGCGACTCGGGTGTCCGATCGTGAACGTCAATGACGGAGACGAATGGGGTTATGTGCACACTTTGGGCAGCCGGATCACCAACTGGACCAGTGCCCGATCTTGCCATCGTGGCTCGAGAGGAGGAGCTGCACAGCGGTCACTCCCGTAACTCATGTAGGCGTAGCCCTTCCTACCTCATCCCTGGTGATGCAGCCCTTTCTACGTAACATTACCCTAGTGGACTGTACCTCCTCTCGTTCTTTCTCAGCCCTAGTGGACTCCGGCGCAGCAGGAAACTTCATTGACAGTGACCTAGTTGTTTCACTCCGTTTACGCCCCCTACCGCTCACAGCACCCGTTCCGGTGCTTGCTCTGGACGGCAGCCCCATAGGGCAGGGGAAAATCACTCACATCACTCTGCCCCTCGCGGTCACCATCAACGATGTCCACAAGAAACACATCACTTTTCTCCTCATCAAAGCCTCGGTGCATCCGATCGTCTTAGGCCTCCCATGGCTACAACTCCACAACCCTACGATATGCTGGAGAGAGAGGAGCATACTCACCTGGTCCCCATCCTGTCTCGACGCTTGCATGTCCTATCGGGTAAGCTCTACCTCTGTGGAGAGTCCAGAGGGCGCTCTTCTGCCGGCCATCCCCACGGTCTACCAAGATTTGTGTAGGTTTTTTTCCGAGGCCAGCGCAACCTACCTTCGTCCACACCGTTTCGGAGACTGCGCCATAGACCTGCTGCCTGGAGCGATTCTGCCACACCGCCACATCTACTGTTTGTCCCATGCGGAGACCGAAGCCATGGGGGCATACACACGGGAGATGCTCCAACAAGGTTTTATCCGTCCGTCCACGTTGCCAGCCTCTTCCAGCTTTTTCTTTGTTAAGAAGAAAGACGGTGGTCTCCCTGTATTGATTATCGATCCCTGAACGCGGTTACGGTGAAGTACCGGTATCCCCTGCCGTTGATACCAGCCGCAGTGGAGCAACTACATGGAGCGCGGCTCTTTACGAAGCTGGACCTACGAAGCGCCTACAACCTGGTGAGGATTCAGGAGGGTGATGAATGGAAGACGGCCTCCAGCACAACCTCCGGTCACTATGAATATCTGATGATGCCATATGGTTTGACTAACGCACCCTCTGTTTTCCAAGCGTTCGTCAGCGATATCTTCCAGGAGATGTTGGGCTGTTTTGTGATCGTCTACATTGACGACATTCTCGTATACTCACCCATGATGGAGAGCCACATTAATCACGTACGCTCCGCACTCAGGCGTCTTCTGGACCACCAGCTGTTTGTCAAGGCGGAGAAGTGCCTCTTTCACCAGAACATTGTTTCATTCCTGGGGTATGAGATCACCGCCACTGGGATAAAGATGAACGAGAACAAAGTCAGCACAGTCAGTTCATGGCCGATTCCCGCTACCGTCAAGGCTCTACAGCGCTTCCTGGGATTTGCAAACTACTACCGGCGCTTCATCAGGAGTTGGCCTCTCCACTCACGGCCCTCCTGAAGGGGAGTCCAAACTGACTGTCCTGGACCCATGATGCGGATACGGCTTTCCATCGCATCAAGGCCCGAT
Organism: Esox masquinongy; assembly: GCA_016801175.1. Lineage (NCBI taxonomy): Eukaryota > Metazoa > Chordata > Actinopteri > Esociformes > Esocidae > Esox > Esox masquinongy. Next base: position 91,013 of record JACXGI010001368.1, read on the forward strand.
TCACCTCAGCCCCCGTCCTGAAGCACCCCGACCTGGAGCTGCCTTTTGTGGTTGAAGTTGATGCATCCGAGGTCGGGATGGGACCAGTCCTGTCTCAGTGTCAGTGTAAGCCCCCTAAACTCCATCACTGTGCCTTTTATTCAAAGAAACTGTCACCGGCAGAAAGGAATTATGACGTCGAAGATCAGGAGCTGTTGGCCATGAAGAGGGCCCTGAAAGAGTGGTGACACTGGTTGGAGGGTGCCAAACACCCCTTCCTCATTCTGACAGACCACAAAAACCTGGAGTACATCCGAGCGGCAAAAAGACTCAATCCGCGACAAGCCAGGTGGGCCATGTTTTTTGTTTGTTTTGATTTCTCCCTGTCGTTTCATCCAGGCACAAAGAACACCGTGGCCAATGCGTTGTTCCGTCTGCATGACTGGTGGCCTACGCTAGCGTGGGACGTTTGCCACTACGTCTCCTCCTGCTCAGTGTGCACCCAATCGGAATCACCATGACATCGGCCATACGGTAAGCTGCAATCGCTGCCTATTCCACAGCGGCCTTGGTCCCATCTGTCGGTGGACTTTCTTACCAATCTGCCACAGTCCGAGGGAAACACCACCATCTTAGTGGTCGTGGACCGCTTCTCCAAGGCCTGCCATCTTCTGCCTCTCCCTGGTCCACCCACCGCTTTGCAGACGTCCATGGCCCTCTTTGTTCACGTCCTCCGCCACTACGGTATCCTGGAAGACATATTCTCCAACTGTGGTTCGTAATTCACATCTCGGATCTGGAGAGCTTTCATGGAGACGATGGGGGTCGCAGTTAGCCTTACCTCCAGATACCACCCTCAATCCAAATGTCAAGTAGAGACGTTGAATCAAGAGCTAGGAAGCTATCTCCGTACATATTGCCAGGATTGCCCGGGTGATTGGTCGACCTTTTTGCCCTGGGCGGAATATGTGCAGAATTAGCTGCAGAGTAGCTTAACTAACCTCACTCCTTTCCAGTGTGTGCTAGGGTATCAAGCGGCTCTAGCTCCCTGGCAGCTGAGCCAGACCGACGCACCAGCGTTTGACAAGTGGTTTCGGCGTGCGGAGAAGGTCTGGAACTCGGCCCACGTCCGTCTCCAACGGGTCATTTGGCGCCAGAAGGCGGAGGCCGACCGTCGCTCAGCACCTGGGGACGGGGGTACTGTGACAACTGCTCCTCCTGCTCCACCCACCTTGCTGGTGCAGCGCTCCGCATCCCCAGCATACTAGTTGTTACCGGTTCAACGCACCCTAATCAGCCACTCATCACACACCGGACTTGTCTCGTTTCCCCATTATGCACACCTGGTTCCTGTTTCCCCAACAAGCTCTAGTATATCATGCCCTCTGTTTTCCCCTGTCCTTTGTTGGTTATTGTAACATGTACCTGCATCATGCCGCAGACTCGTTGTTCTTGCGCTCGGCTTCTCTAAGCTTTTGAGTATTCAGTCTAAGCGTTTTTGAACTCGGTTTGTTTTGTTTGTTACGCACCTTTTGGTGCATTGTTGTTTTTTGTCTGGCATTAGAGCTTCATTGAATCCTGCACCTGCCTTCAGAACCTGTCTACCGTAACAACTGCACCGTTTTCTTTCCTTTCCAAAAAAGCTGAAAAGGAAAGTTTTAAGTAAGGAACAAAAGCGTTCAATTTGCAGTGGTCTCTTAATTTGAACCCTTCTGTTCCTCACTCAAAACCTTCCTTTTCGAATTTTTTGGAAAGGAAAGAAAAAGGTGCAGTGGTCTCTTAATCTTTTCCGGAGCTGTATTGTAGAAGATGGAAAAAGTGTTCGCAATTTACAAAGTGAAAACTCATTTGTTTGTATAACAGCTGATTACTTCAGGTTTTAATCGTATATATCTGGGAAGAAAGGTCACAACAAAACAGAGTACAAGTACAGAGACCAACACAGAGTACTGTCATCACCGTTGTTCTTATTTTACATTGCCAAGTTTTGAAATTATATTCCTTCCCAACTGTATAGATGACGCCACTAGTCCTTGCTGAATATACATACAAAGAATAGTTGCTGCCCTGATGTATCCTAGGAAATGCAAGGTTGCACACAAACATAGATCCAGGAGACATACAGCTCTGGAAAAAATTAAGAGACCACTCCTAATTTTTCTCAAATCAGCATCTTTACATGTATGGCAGCCATTCCATTCCAATGTCTGTTAAATTCCAAAATAGGCACACCTCCTTTTACTTAATTAGGTACTGATTAAGTGATTACCTGAACCAAATCTAATTGAATGAGGAAAAGTGTAACAACCACTGCTGTGGTCATCCCTATCCTCTTGCAATAGGACCAGCTGGATGGCAAAAACAGTGCAAGTAGTACCTCAAAGGTAATTTGAATAAAAGAATAACTATTCAGCACAACAAAAGAGTTGAAAAGAAAAGCTTTGAGTGAGGAAAAGAAGGGTTCAATCCTGGCTTTACTGGCAGAGGGATGCAGTGAGTGTCAGGTTGCTTCCATCCTGAAAATTTCAAAGACGGCGGTTCATAAGAACAAGGTCAAGCAACAGACATTGGGGACAACAAAGCTACAGACGGGCAGAGGGCGAAAACGACTGTCCACTGACCGAGATGACCGTCAACTCATTCGAATGTCACTCAACAACCGAAGGATGACATCAAGTGACCTACAAAAAGAATGACAAACAGCAGCTGGGGTGAAGTGCATGGCGAGGACGGTTGAAAACAGGCTCCTAGGGGCAAGGCTGAAGTCATGCAAAGCTAGAAAAAAAACCTTCATCAATGAGAAGCAAAGAAGAGCCAGGCTGAAGTTTGCAAAAGACCATAAGGATTGGACCGTAGAGGAATGGAGAAAGATCATCTGCTCTGACGAGTCAAATTTTCAGCTTTGCCCAACACCTGGTCCTCTAATGGTTAGACGGAGACCTGGAGAGGCCTACAAGCCACAGTGTCTCGCACCCACTGTGAAATTTGGTGGAGGATCGGTGATGATCTGGGGATGCTTCAGCAAGGCTGGAATCGGGCAGATTTGTCTTTGACGCATGAATCAAGCCAAGTACAAGGTTATCCTGGAAGAACACCTGCTTCCTTCTGCCCTGACAATGTTCCCCAACTCTGAGAATTGTTTTTTCCAGCAGGACAATGCTCCATGCCACACAGCCAGGTCAATCAAGGTGTGGATGGAGGACCACCAGATCAAGACTCTGTCATGGCCAGCCCAATCTCCAGACCTGAACCCCATTGAAAACCTCTGGAATTTGATCAAGAGGAAGATGGATGGTCACAAGCAAGCAAGCAAGCAAGTTTATTTATATAGCACAATTCATATATCGAAGCGATTCAATGTGCTTTACAAAGAAAAATAAAATAAAAAATATATAAAAATACAATAACATAAAAACAAATACTCAAATTAAAACATCAAAACAAATGAAAAAATCATAATAATAAAAATACAATAAGAAAACATATAAAGATTAAAAAAAGATTAAAAATGGGATAAAAACATAGGAAGCTATAAGGCTAAACAGTGTGGTTAAGTTTAAGTGCTCAGTCGTAGGCACGTGAAAAGAGTAGTGTTTTTAACCTGGATTTAAAAATGGATACTTTTGGGGCACGTCTAAGATCTTCTGGTAGTTTATTCCAGTTGTGTACAGCATAAGTGCTAAACGCAGCTTCTCCATGTTTAGTTTGGGCTCTGGGCTC
>JACXGI010001369.1:0-10999 GCA_016801175.1 Esox masquinongy
ACACACACACACACACACACACACACACACACACACACACACACACACACGAAGAGGAAAGACTCCACGGACAACACATGCAGTACTCAGTCACAACGCGCCCTGATTAAACCGCATTGAGACTTTATTGTGCCCATCCGCTTGCTATGCTACCTCCAAAGATAAACAATGACAGTTTTTTCCATCGACAAGGGAGAATCACAGAAAATAAAAACTCAATAAAAAACAGCACCAGGAGGAAAAATGGAGGCATTGGCACGGAATAAAAGGGAGGGTCTGAATTCGGTGCTTTAATGAAGAGTCAGACAGAGTTTTATTGGTGATTCCAGGCACGATATCCGGGTTTATGAAGACCGCTCAATGGATTAATAGTTTAACTCTATGAGCGTCCTGTGTGCATGCAAGCCCCTTAACTGAAGAGCAGCCTGTACTTTCGGAGGCATTCTAAAGTGCTCCTCGCTGTGGGAACACACCAAAAAATATGGATTTAAAGGCATTTCATCACTGCCTGAGAAACTGGCCCTTGATGTTTCTAAAACATTAAATCTAAGTGGCACTAGACCAATGCTACAGAAGCAGTCCGCTATCAGAGGAAATACGTTTCCCTCACAGGGAGCCATTAAATCTAACGCTGTGAAAAACTCTAAGTAAGGCCTAGCTAGCAGTGTTGTGAAGAGGGAGCGCAGAAAAATGTTCCCGTGACAATATTCACGTCCCTCTCCCATTAAAATGCCAGGCAGGTTGGAAAACCAGAGTAACTGGCTACTGAGGGAGAGACAACTGACAACAAAGCTTTACATTAGCGCATAACTTACCCCAGGGGAAATTATTACCCCAAAACTACCACATAATGGCACTGAACAGCCTACACTCTGAACAGTACTCTCTATATATTGTGCACCACTGAAACGAACACTAGAGTCTTTACTTTCAACTTAAAAGAATAACAACTTCATTATAATTACAAGAATAATAAAAAAAATGTACAATATGATATACTGCATTATAATTGAAACACACAGCACATTTCATCACATACAACTCTATTGATTTATAGTGTACCGCAGTGGGCTGTAATGAGATTATTACACGCTGCCAGATTCCAAATGCATCACTTGGCTCTAGAGAGAGCCGATACCACAGTAACACAGCATGTTGGGGAAATTAAAGATTTCACGGGCTAACTGGACGTTTGATGTTGAAACACACACACATTAAGATCTGAAAAAAGAAGCATTTAAGTGCTTTTTCCCACCGTTTATGTATAAAGACGTCTGATAAATGGCATTTTAACACACATCCTAGGGAACCTTCCACCATGCTGTGGTGAATAGGTTTATGTCCCAAATGGCACCTTATTTCCTATGGGCCCGAACAAAAGTAGTGCACTAGGGAATAGGGTGCCAATCTGGAAGCACCCTAGACCTTGGCCTGCTTCGAATGGCCTCACTGCAGCCTTGATGTGCTGTGTACCCAAGAGAGGAACATATGGTCTCAAACTGCAAGAGAGCAGTTTCAAAAATAATGAAAATGCACAAATGATTTGATCTTTTCGCTGAATACCAATCCACATTTATAACAGGGCAAATAATATGAATAGCTTGGCTAGTGAACAGAAAAACCAAAACACGAAACCCCAAAATACACTAATTTACTAGACACGTTTCCAAAACAAACATGCAAATTAAGTATAATAAATTTAAACATTTCCTGGGTAATTTGAGGTGCTTAACGTTTCGACTTTCTTTCCTAACAGTGCCTGTAGACTAACTCTTTCTGGAATAGGTTGTTTCTTGAGACTGATACAAGGTCCATTTTTAGTCTACTGTCCTAATGGTTAAGGAGAGGAAGGTAATCTGACACTAGATCTGTGCTGGACATACCTAGGCTTTGATCCAGCCTTTATTATTGCAGGCAACGGAAGTCTTTAGTCGAGGGTTGAGTCTGGAGACACTTTGACCATGTTCATGGAAATAGGGGAAGGGGAAAAGGGGGGCTTTTAGGTTTTGCGTGGTCATGACTAAAGGATTTAGTGAGACGGCTCTTCTCTGACTTTCCACTGACTGGAGCAGGGAGGAGTGGAGCAGACAGGAGTGAGGAGATGGAAACACTGAACTTCCAGACAGCAGTCTCACTACTGGTTTGGATGGATGTCCTATTGGAAGCATTTATTTAGGCTAACGGCTTGGAAGGAAGCTAAAGAAGACTTTCTGTCATCCTTAAAAAACAACCCTTCCAGACCAACTGTTCGTTTAGAAATGCATGCACCCCTTTACAATATAGTGTTGGACAATTATTTTAAATGCCTTCCAGCCTGCCAGGCTGATATTCATCTTTTTGGCTTGGGGATTCGAACCAACAATGTTTTGATTCTTGGCTCAATACTGTAACCACTAGGCTATCTACTGCCTTTTGAAATTATCTCCCTTTGTGTCCCTTTCACACCCTCCAACTCCAATGGCTTAGGTCTGCTTTACTATTAGACAAGGGGAGACAGGTGCTCTACTTGACTGTCTTGAATAAACGGTTGTTAAATGGTTGCTTTAAGCCAAGCAGTCTTCCTTCAGTCTCACAACACACTGTATAAACCATCAAAACTCCAATCAGTGTTCTTCCTGGTTCAAAAAAGTACGGTGACTTGTAGAGGCAGAGATCACTATGCAGAAATAGCCATCTGACTGCATCAAGTCAGTCATTTAGTTATTAGTCTAGGAGTTGCCAGCCTCCTAGTCTAGCTCTGCAGTCTGAGGACAGAAGCAGGTGCTGCCGTTCTGGCTGGCTAGACTGCTCACTGTACGATCAAGGCATTGCACTACTAAATAGTGGGTCAGTGAGTGCTAGGTTATTAATTCAAAGTCTGATGTGTTTGGACTTGAATGGTGGTTTTAACTCTGTATTCCAACTGGAAAGCAATAGGTGAAAAACACTACAGTGTAGGTTGAAGTTCACCGAATTTTCAGAGCAAGCTTCATTCCAGATGAGGGTCAGGCAGATCAGGAGGCCCAGCCCTGAACTGCGCTCTCAACCTCCGGTGACAGTGGGGGAAACACTGATATGCGGCAGGAACAGGTAGACTGAACATAGAGGACAGCCTTGCCTCCCACTCAGAGCAGACCGGTACGCTCCATAACACCTAACGAGTTTCTCTGAAAGTCGGAGCAGTAGTCAACCTTGGGTCTGTTCAGAGCAGTGATGATGGGCATTGTAAAACTGACCCCGGATCAATGTGTAGGGGCCACTTCTGAAAGCAATTTGGCACCAGCCCCCCTCAACTCTCTTTGGGGCTTTTCCATACCCACATCAAGTACTGCCAAGTGCCCTGTAAAGCCAGATCTAGGATCAGCTTACCCTCCATCCATCCTGTCCTCAGCCATTAAATGCAACTGAAAACTGACCTTGGATCAGAGACTAAATGCTAGAATCCATGTCGGCAGATAGCAGCAACCGGAGCCGTGGTGGAGTCTAAACCTGCATCAGGAACAAAGACGCCATTCTGAATGGAGCTGCTTCACGCGCACACCATCTCACCGCACTGAAACGGGGGCTGGTACTCCCAAGGCCCCGACCCCCCTGCATCCATTCACACACACACCATCTCACCGCACTGAAACGGGGGCTGGTACTCCCAAGGCCCCGACCCCCCTGCATCCATTCACACACACACCATCTCACAGCACTGAAACGGGGGCTGGTACTCCCAAGGCCCCGACCCCCCTGCATCCATTCACACACACACCATCTCACCGCACTGAAACGGGGGCTGGTACTCCCAAGGCCCCGACCCCCCTGCATCCATTCACACACACACCATCTCACCGCTCTGAAACGGGGGCTGGTACTCCCAAGGCCCCGACCCCCCTGCATGCATTCACACACACACCATCTCACCGCTCTGAAAAGGGGGCTAAGAGGTACTCCCAAGACCCCGACCCCCCTCCATGTGCGCACGCACGCACGCACCTCTACCCGGTCTTGAAACCTTAAAGGGGGACTCTGTTCTAAATAAGAACTGTATTTGGCCCCCTCCCCCCCATAAGGAGGAGTAGATGAGCAGGAGCCCTCCCTGCTGTCAACAGCTCAGCTGTCACACACAGACACACGCTCACCCCCCCCCCAGACCCATTAAGGTTATCCTCTGTCAGCCTGGCTAAGACCATAGATTATAGAGGAACTGGGAGGGGTATGATGGGGAGGTGGACTTTGGGATAAGCTATGGGACTCTGGGAAGTGGATCCCTGAATAGAGGTAGGGAAGAAAAAAAAAATCATCCTCGCCAGAGCTCAGGAAGAGAAGACGGACACAAGACATCTACGACTTGCACACGGACTAACAGCATTAAGCTTCTCCTGATTGCCGGACCGCGTAAGCGGAGCCGCCCTAAAAGAGAAAATGTCTCTTACTGAGTGAGTGAGTGAGTGACTGACTGACTGAATGAATAACCCCTTGTTAAATAGCGTAGTGGTTAGAGACGCGGACTACGGAACAACAGGTCCCACATTCGAATCCTGTCACAGTCAAAACACATTATGCCTTAGGATCTGTTCAAGACAGACAAAAACTTCGCTGGCTACAACCTTCAGTAGCTACGTTATATGAAGCCTAAAATAAAACTGTTCTGGTGGATATTAGGATTTGTTCAGAATAGACAAACACTTCACTGGCTACACGATTCTCTCATCTTTTCCCTTGATGAAAATTCAGTTATCGTCACCTATATTGATAGTTATTGTATCAATGTCATTCACGAATGGCTAATAAGCTGTTAAACGGCCAGTGGCAAAAACCATACAGTTCATAGATGCTATTGGTGGTGGAAGTAAACTTAATAAGAAACGTTACTCAGTTTAACACAATGCTTAATGGTGTATAGCGACATATTACAGGCTAATAAGCTTTTAAAACGGCCAGTGGCAAAAGTCATACAGTTCATAGATGCTATTTGTGGTGGAAGTAAACTTAACAAGAAACGTTACTCAGTTTAACACAATGCTTAATGGTGTCTAGCTAAATATTCAAACTGCGTGATGTTACTGCGTGACAAAATTACATAACGTCAAGAGGCTACACCGACACCCGGCAAATGTATTGCTCTGTGGTGTAGTGGCTGAAGACACAGCCTCTCAGGTGGGAGACCCGGGTTTGCCTCCAGGGAGGGCAACAACGATCATCTCTTTTTATTGCAGGCCGACTGAACTAGGCTTGCCTGGTTTCTTGTTTTGTAGAAGTGCTAGTTGCAGGTTGACAAATGACACTAATTCCTGCATTATCGCTGTGTACGAAGGGGAGAAAGGGTGACATTCAGGCAACCTTGAAAGGACATCGTTTAGGCATCTAAGACACTGGTGGAGGAATTCAAAGCCTTCTTGAACATAACTTGTGGACATCGTCCTCACATAATTAAGACATTTTGTTTCTAACAAAACACGTGGCAACAAGGACTTTTTGGTTTTGTCTACAGGCAGTTAAGGTTTCCCATATATACTCACCTAGGAACAGCTTCCCCTGCTCTGATCATAACAATTCATGAAAAAAGATCTGACCCAAGATCAGAATCTAGTGACAATTTAGACATTCACTGGAGTGTCTCAAACCTCTTCACAATAGACTTAATGTAAATTGGAAGATTCGATCAATTCATTTTTGACACAGTTCAACGTGACAAGACATTTCAAAGGTCACAGTTATAAAATGTGTTAAATGCGTCCATACAGTCAATACTAATCGTCACTTTTTGCAGTCTATGGCACACTTCAACTCATCTGCAATCGACAGATCATCATTCACCTCATTGTTTGGTAGCTAAGGCTTAATCCTCCAGACCTAGGCCTATCTACTGATGAAAACTGACTAACCTTAAACTGGACTGATCTTATTCTACTTACTGTTGCCCCGCTGGGAGCCAATATGCCGCTTTAGCTTACCCCACCACTTGGATGTTTGGAAAGAACAGGAATGACCATGAACCCCTCCCCCACCAATCAGTCTATAACTCATAGGACACAGATGTAGTGTCCCATCTAACCACAGCTGTATTCAACCCCAAACAACACAAATGAGTAAATGACAGCTAGTGTAGATGAGGGGTTATATAAACAATTTATCTGTTTCTATGGTGTATTCAATAGGTTTGGAGAAACAGCTGGACGGTAGGCAGATAAGGCCATGCCCCGCTAAAGACTGTTACAGGCTAATCCTGTGTAATTGGATGGATGGGGGCTCAGCCGCAGCAGTGTTGATCGACAGTGATGGGGTGGATCAAGACAGTGTCAACAGATGAGCTGAGGGGTCTCTGGGTCTGGAATCACTTCCTTCCCCCTGCTTATATCCATCCTAATGCAGACTTTTCAGCTTGTCTCTCTAGCAGTCTTTTCAGCTCGTCTCTCTAGCAGTCTTTTCAGCTTGTCTCTCTAGCAGTCTTTTCAGCTTGTCTCTCTAGCATTCAGTCTGTCTGTCTCTGTCCATCCCACTACCCTTCTGTATTCATAATGATGGTCTTCTGTATACCAACCTTACCTTTTCACAACACAACTGACTGGTTCAAACTCATTAACAAGGAAATAAATTCCACAAATTAACTTTCAACAATGCGCGCCTGTAAATTGAAATGTATTCCAGGTAACTACCTCATGAAGCTTGTTGACAGAATGCAGTGGGCAAAGCTGTCATCAAGGCAAAGGGTGGCTTACTTCTAAGAATCTACAATATAAAATGTCTTTTGGTTCTGTGTTATTTCAATGTTCTGATGTCTTCATAATTATTTTACAATGTGGAAAACGGTTTAACTAAAGAAATCTCCTTGAATGAGTGTCCAAACTTTTGACTAGTACTGTACATTGCAGGCAACAAAGGGCAGACAAATAAAGCATATTTAACCAAATCATATACAGCTCTGGAAAAAATTAAGAGACCACTGCAAAATTATCAGTCTCTGGTTTTACTATTCATAGGTATGTGTTTGAGTAAAATGAACAGTTTTGTTTTATTCTATAAACTACTGACAACATTATTTCCAAATTCCAAACAAAAATATTGTCATTTAGAGTATTTATTTGTAGAAAATAACTGGTCAAAATAACCAAAAAAGATGCATTGTTTTCAGACCTCAAATAATGCAAAGAAAACAATTTCAAATAAATTTTTCAACAACAAAACTCTAATTTGGAACAAAGGTGTAACAGGAGCACGTCAGGTATTCTCAAATAATAAATCACCACAGGTGCACTTGGAGTGGAGATGATGGACGAAAGACAGAAAAATTTACACTGGATAGCATAAAAAATTTGGTTCAAGGCACTTATGTGGATTTAAAGTTAAAAAACTTTTTTTTTGTAACTTTAAATCCACATGAGTGCCTTGAACCCGATTTGTTTACGCTATCCAGTGTAAATTTTTCTCTGTCTTTCGAACAAAATACTAATGTTTTAACTTAGGAGGAGTTCAGAAATCAATATTTGGTGGAATAACTCTGATTTTTAATCACAGCTTTCATGCGCCTTGGCATGCTCTCCACCAGTCTGTCACATTGCTGTTGGGTGACTTTATGCCACTCCTGGCACAAAAATTCAAGTAGCTCGGCTTTGTTTGATGGCTTGTGACCATCCATCTTCCTCTTGATCAAATTCCAGAGGTTTTCAATGGGGTTCAGGTCTGGAGATTGGGCTGGCCATGACAGGGTCTTGATCTGGTGGTTCTCCATCCACACCTTGATTGACCTGACTGTGTGGCATGGAGAATTGTCCTGCTGGAAAAAACAATTCTCAGAGTTGGGGAACATTGTCAGAGCAGAAGGAAGCAGGTGTTCTTCCAGGATAACCTTGTACTTGGCTTTATTCATGCGTCCTTCACAAAGACAAATCTGCCCGATTCCAGCCCTGCTGAAGCACCCCCAGTTCATCACCGATCCTCCACCAAATTTCACAGTGGGTGCGAGACACTGTGGCTTGTAGGCCTCTCCAGGTCTCTGTCTAACCATTAGATGACGAGGTGTTGGGCAAAGCTGAAATTCTGACACGTCAGAGATGACCTTACTCAATTCCTCTACGGTCCGATCCTTATGGTCTTTTGCAAACTTCAGCCTGGCTCTTCTTTGCTTCTCATTAATGAAGTGCTTTTTTCTAGCTTTGCACGACTTCAGCCCTGCCCCTAGGAGCCTGTTTCGAACCGTCCTCGCCGTGCACTTCACCCCAGCTGCTGTTTGCCATTCTTTTTGTAGGTCACTTGATGTCATCCTACGGTTGTTGAGTGACATTAGAATGAGTTGACGGTCATCTTGGTCAGTGGACAGTCGTTTTCGCCCTCTGCCAGTCTGTAGATTTGTTGTCCCCAATGTCTGTTGCTTGACCTTGTTATGAACCGCTGTCTTTGAAATTTTCAGGATGGAAGCAACCTGACGCTCACTGTATCCCTCTGCCAGTAAAGCCAGAATTGAACCCTTCTTTTCCTCAAGCTTTTCTTTTCAACTCTTTTGTCATGCTGAATAGTTATTTTTTTATTCAAATTACCTTTGAGGTACTATTTGCACTGTCTTTGCCACCCAGCTGGTCCTATTGCAAGAGGATAGTGATGACCACAGCAGTGTTTTTTTTTATACTTTTCCTCGATAAATTAGATTTGGTTCAGGTAATCACCTAATCAGTACCTCATTAAGTAAAATGAGGTGTGCCTGTGTGGGAATTTAACTGACACTGGAAAGGAATGGCTGCCATACATGTAGAGATGCTGATTTAAGAAAAATTAGGAGTGGTGTCTTAATTCTTTCCAGAGCTGTATACTAGCCATACTGTTAGCCATATAACAAAACCATATGCTGTATATTAGCCATACACGACCAAAACGTATACAGTGCCAAAGTAAAAGCACGTTTTTAGATACTTGTGCCAATTTATTGAAAATAAAAACTTGAAATATCTCATGTATTCAGTCCCTTTATTCAGTACTTTGTAGAAGCGCCTTTGGCAGTGATCAAAGCTCTCCCCACAGATGTCTGGGCTTTGGCGGGGGGCCACTCAAGGACATTCACAGACAGAGTTGTTGTCATGCCGACAGGAAAATCTTTGCCCCAGTTTGAGGTCCTGTACACTCTGGATCAGGTTCTCATCAAAGACCTCACTGTATTTAACTCCTTCATCCTTCCCTCAATCCTGACCAGTCTTCCAGTTCCTGCCACTGAGACGCATCCCCATAGCATGACACTCCCGCCACCATGCCTCACCTTAGGGATGGTATTAGCCAGGTGATGAGCCTTGTTTTTGCCAGGCGTTTGGCATTCAGGCCTAATAGTTCAATTTTGGTCACATCAGACCAGAGAATCTATTTCCTAATGCTCTCAGAGTCCATTGGGCGGTAGTCATATGCCTTTCATTCGTCCATCTAGCCTTTCTACCAAAAGCGCTGGGAGGTTCTATCCCTTTGGAGAAACTCTGAAGCTTTGTTACTGTAGTTTCCATTGGGTTCTTGGTCACCTCCATGACCAAGGCCCTTCTTGCCCAGCTACTTTGTTTCAGCCTGAGGAAGATTCTTAATGGTTCCAAACTTTTTCAATTTCATAATGATGGAGCCCACTTCAGGGAACTGTCAATGCTTTAGCAATTTTTTTATAACCTTCCTCAGATATATGCCTTCACATATTTCTATCTCTGAGGTCAGCGGAGAGCTCCTCAGATGTGTTTTTTGTTCTGACATGCAGTGAATGAAGGACCTTATATAGGCAGTTGTGTGCCTTAGTAAATCATGTCCCATCAATTGAATATGATACAGGTGGACTCCAAACAAGATAGAGAATTGTCTCAAGGATAATCAAAAGGCACAGGATACATCTGAGCTCAATTTTGATTTGGTTTATGTGTTTCACTTGGTCAATATGGGTTACTGTGCGTAAACTGACAGAATTGTTTTTATTTAGAACCATCTTCTTGCATGTCCATGCCTGGCTGATTTTCATTAGTTGACTGTACCTGTGTCAGCAGCAGATTCCACATCGGACTGAATCCATAAGTGGTACCATAGACGGTTCAGATGGAAAGTCAGATTAATTTGTTGAACCAACCAGTGAAATAAATGACAGTGAGCTAATTAACACCCCAACAGCAGGCACGTCAAGTCGCCTGAGTAGAGCAGGGTGGTCTCGAGGTCAGCGGACGTTAGCTAGGCCAACTACATCCTTCCTTCCTTTTCATAGGCTTCTGAGGTCAGCAGGGTATAGCCAGGCTAAGTACATCTTTTTCAGGAGGGTTTAAAGAGAACCCCTAGAGCTTACATCCATTAGAGGTGCACATAAACCCCTTCCTTTTTGCACATTTAGTATTGCCATTTGTACTGCATTTGCCTTCATTGCACATCTACACATTCCACTGATATTATACATATACTTAATACTTGTAAACACTTGTAAATTTTCTGCCCTCCTCTATTTGCACTTCTGGTTAGAGGCTAACTGCATTTCGTTGTACTGTACTTACAAGTACTGTTCAATGACAATAAAGTTGAATCGAATCTAATCTAATGGGCAGGGGTGTATTGCTATTTTTAGTAAACCACACCAAATTAGAAAAGGTCTGGGGTTTGGGTTAACATTTGTTAGGTTATTATAGTTAGGTTTAGATTTTGGGGGTTAGGTTGAGTGTTAATCATAGGATAATAGGTTTTTAATGGAAAACGTTTTGTATTTGGGAGTCATGCACACAGGATGACAGCCAGGGCATGGCCTTCAGACTACAGGCCTGAGTCAGAGGCCTGTAATGCCAGGCGAAGGTCTTAATAAGAGACTGTTCCTGGGGATTAATACAGAGCTGGGATCTGGGCCACAGTGTCTGTCTACTCTGAGAGATAGAACAGATCTCTATACCGAGAAGATGCAAGTCTAGTTGAGGGGAAAGTCGTCGATTTCCTTTCCTATCTTCAAATTCAAGGTGGGAAATAAAATAAGGAGCGTGTTTCTTTTCTATCACAAGACCTCTGCAGTGTTTTACAGCACATCAATTGTCTTTGGTATAGTAAAGGA